>VZRE01010449.1:50488-76368 GCA_013396775.1 Cephalopterus ornatus | reverse complement strand
ATCCACAGCCTTCCCCTCATCCATCAAACTGCAATATAGCTGAATTACTCTGGTGAAAATGCTTAGGCCAGGTAAAAATTCTTGCTGGCCCATACATTTTCAGTCATATGAGCAAAAAAGTGGGGCAAATAAGTGTTTGGAAAATCACAAGCGATGAGATTTGTTGCAGGAAGTTAGTCTGTTACATGAAAATATCCATTCAATTATATGAACGCTTAAGTGTCTAGACTTTGTATTTTCAAAGGAATAAATCAAACACAATTTATTCTAAATCCATTGAAATTAAAAAAAATACAAAAAATGTATTTGTTATTGTTAATTATATTTTTAACACTAATGTCATGACTGTCATGATTTTTTGAATGGACAAGAATGACAATCTCAGGACTTGAAATTCACTTCAGGCAATGGTCACAGAGAAATATTGTATGAGTTGAGAACAGAGAAATCTATTTCTCATGAAGTGATTTAATTAAAAAGAACAATTAAAAATTAAAACTCTTAAGAACAGTCTTTTCTGTACTAAAATGGGAGTGATTAGGGCAAAGAAAATTAAGTAATGTTAATATAGTAGTAATTACTGAAGAGCCATGATGAACTTGTTGAGAACTAGTCAGTGTTCCTGAAAATCTTTTGAGACAGAATGACTGACTTGACTGATTCTGTGGTTTATATTTTTGCTGTATGAAGAATATATTAATTTTCAGGGATTTTAATTCCCTTATTATTCTCATGTTGCGTCATACTGAAATGAGCCAAGTGAAGCCACTGAAAATAATTTTTGCAAAATGAAATTTTCTCAAAGAATCAGATTTTTAATAAGGCTTCACTCAAAATAACAAAAAAAAAATGTAACCTGAAATTTCATTTGTTTTCAACAAACGCTGTTCCACAAACTTTTCAGTTTTGACATCACTGATTAAAATAAATTTAAAGAACTCTATCTTATATCCAATCTTCTCATTTTTTTCTTGTCAGAATAGTCCCTGTTCCTTTTCTAGGGTGAAAAATGCACAAAAAAGGAAATAATTGTTCAAGAAGGGAGATTCTGAACAGAGAATGAATATGTTTAAGCAACAGTTTGATATTTTTCTAACAGGAATCATAAAGCATTTCAATTCAATTCTAAAAAAGTGTACTAAGTCAAAATTTAATTTTTCAGCATGCAATATTTTCACCTGCAAGGCTTTGTCAGACTCTAGCAACCTGAAAATTTAGTTGCTTCATCACTAAGTTTTGTTGATCCACCAATTACTTGCAATGACTATTGCTGTTGCTCTCCCTCCAGTCTCTCAGTGATAATGCAGCATGTGCTTTTCCTTACAGTCTTGAGGCTCCTATTACAAAACCAAAAATATCACCACAATAAGGTTGCAAACACTGATTTAATTCCTCCAAGAACTGCTAGTTCAGAATAGCTGAAAAGGGATTCATATTCCTAGACACATTAACACTTCCAACTAGACACTATCCCAATGTACTCCTACCAAGCTGCCCTTGTCTAACCTCTTGTTTCAACATTTTTCCTACTCTTTCTTGCTGATTCAACCAAGAGAACACATGCCTTTAATATCTCCATAAAAGCTGGAGATACCATAAGGAAAGGGTATTTCTATGTCTTGACGGAAAGAGAATATTGACCACTTATATTTTTTTGTTTATTAAAAAAAAAAAAATTAGAAAATTAAACCAGACACCTTTCCAGCTCAGCTAAGATGGAAAGCATATCACAATCAAGCATAAGTAGAAAAAGGAGAGGAGGTGGGTACAGAAATAAGAAGGATCTTGGCAGTTCCAATATGCATGAGTTCACAATGGGAAGGTAGTCCCATTGTAAAAAAAAAATTATTTTTTTTTATAGTCATGCATCATCTACCCTCTTTGTTGAGATCATAAGGCTGTTGTTGACTAAAAGGGTTAATCATGTTTTTTCATAAAATACTCTACTGCATAATGCTGATGTGACTGCAGACTCAACTCCATTGCTGATTCTTCAGTACCTTTGCCACTCCATCTTTTTGCAGCCCACAAATCACTACTTCTATAAGAGAGGTCACTGCATGTCCACAAGCTCCCAAATTACCTCTTGTGTTAGGACAATGAAAGCCTGAAAGACTTATGCTCTTGACTGATGTCATTTCATCGATATGGCACCTGCTATTAGCAAATCCAAAACAGTAACTGTTTCAAATGAATTTATTCTGCTTTGCTATCCATTTTACACTGTGCATTTGTTTTTAATAGAGCCTTATATGGTTCATTGCTCACTGTGGAAGTGTAATCATATTTTTTGGCCTTTCAGAGTAAGTTAGTATCAACGACAAAAAGACCAGAGCTGGGGAAAAAAAAACACAGGGCTGCCAAATGCAGGTTTTGGATCTCAAAGGCTGCAGGGATTTAAAATACAGCTGAATCTGGATTCCCAGCTATGGGCAGAAGCTTCAGGCCAGTGGCTGCCAGAGGCCATGCTGTGAGCATTCACAGACATCAGGGGACAGAAGGAAATAGGAAAAAAAATTGTAGGGACTTTTTTTAATGACTTGCATCTGCTATCTGTGAAATTTCCCAGTGTAGGAAAAGAGCTGTCAAAAATTTACATAAAATTTTCAGCCAGGATATCCCTTGTGATTGTTTTGATTCACACAGATGAGTAAACTAGACTCAGCTGGCACAGGTAGTAGCCATGGCTTTACTTGATCTCCTGCTCCTCTTCTTTTCTATGTGTCCCTTTTGCTTTTGCAAATACCAAACAAGAATGAGACTAAGTAAAGAAGAGTGATTTAAGTCCATTCCTCCATGAAAAACTTATTCCCTGGCCATCTGGCAACTCCTTAGGTGGTAACTAAAGATGTTCAGTGATAGATGAGGTTGCATTTGTGAACTTTATGAGCCATGGTAATAAGAATCTGAGTGCCCTGCCAAGTAACAATGGCATAAAGTCTTCATTAATCTTGTCTAGACCAGCAGTGCGGTTATAGAGTGTTGTTTGCCTGTCCTGCTCTAGGAAGGTGATGTGAACTGAGCCACCATGTATTTTGCTAGGCATCTGACAGTGGTGATAGCTGTCCACAGAGACAAAAAACATCCTATAAAATGGTGGAGTACCATTTAGATGTGTGTGTTGTCAGTATACAGAGAAGCTGGGAGGTTTGCTTGGGCAAAGGCTGATATGACTGCTCACAGCACTACTGAAAGGTAACATGGATCAGGAACAGGTGATGTTACTTTCCAAATAATTTCTCAGTCCTTGAACTGACCATCGTCAGAAATGGAAATTGAGGTTGAAAGCTTCTAAATGAACTATTTAAATTTTCTTCTTGACAACCACTCTTATTGCTGCACTGGTCATTTTCCATTTTCTTATGCACAGAACACAATTTTTGCTTATCCTGCAGTTTTAGTTCTGCTTACGGTTTCCCCATATTTTGCATAGTGACCCTGTGCAACAAGGCATCATTATTCTAATAAACCAGACACTGGAGGTAAATGGTAGCAGTTCAGTTTAATTTTCACTTTCTTTTCCCCTTTTTTTTTAACAAGTACAGATCTGCAAATTTGGTCTAGTTTAAACTAATTTGCATCTGCACCCCTGGCTCTGAACAGCTAAGTTCAGGTATAGAGCAGAGATTCTTCTTAGAGCGGTGTCACTGGTAGATGCTGTTTGTTGCTACCGCTGCTGACATGGTTGCCCAAGGCAGAAGATAAAAATGTTGCAGTGCCATTAGTGTGCTCCAATGCAGCTGTGGATTAGTACCACTTTGGGATGGAGGACTCATTTTACAGGGGTTGATCTGACAATCAGAGCAGCCAAAGGACACTCTCAAAGTGATGATATAAAATGAGTCATAACAAACCCCACAGGAAAAGCAAGGATGGCTGAATACAGCACAGTGTGAGAGGCAGGGCAGCCTATCTGTGGTGCACACTCTCAAAATGGAACTCTCTACCTTCTTGCCAGTCCATTGTTTCCTGCTTGTAAGAGTCATGGACCCATGCTGTTCACAGTCTCATCTTTCCACAAATTTAAGATCTCTAGTGCAGGTATCTAGTACCAATTATCATCAAACCAAAGCTTTGTTGTCTACTCTATCTTTTGTAGGTTTGTCTTGTACTGAACAAAGCTCCTTTCACCCTTCTAGTCTTTCCTTTTATGTATCTTCATGGGTTGCTCCTGGTTTAAAATTCAGTTCTGGAATGTCTAATCTTTTTAATAAATATTCAGTATACTTAAGACTTACTTTGTTCTTATGGTAGAACAGAACTTTAAATTAAGCTTTCTTTTTTGTATTTCAGGAAGTCTATTTTCTGATATTTGTTTTCACTTCCATTCAGATTTAATAGGATTCAAAGCTGTGTTTCAAAAAAGTCAAAAGAATCGTAGTTTACATATATAAGTCTTTAACATCTCAAAACGCTAATTTAAACTTTGAGTAGTTCTGAATTTGTTAAAGCTCCTTTTTAAACTCATTTTTAATTGATCATTAACAAAACTATTTTCTCTTCTTCCTAATGACCTTAGGAGAGGTGGTTTTTCTTAATTTTTTGAGTAGGCCAGATATTGCCAGGTGACTAATTCCCCAGAGAATATAAATAAATAAATATAAATTATCTCTTGTAGGTTTCTGTATTAATTACCTTTCCTTTAACGTTGAGGGACTTTATTATACTGCACAATAGTTTTTAATATTCACAGAATCATAAATGGCTTTCCAGAATAAATTCTAGGGTCACCTTCACATCTTATGTGAACATGGGTAAATCTTAGCTGAATAGGAGATACATCATTGCTTTAGTGATTTTCAAGAAAATATTAATATGTACGGATACTATTTTTTTTCTACTGAGGATGTATTTAATCTTTGAAAGTCTTGAGTATGTAGAAGTATGGATTCTCAAAGAGAAATCTTTTAAGACTTTCTTTCATTAACAATTGGTAAATACACACTACTGGTTGTAGGACTGCTTATGATACCATTATTGTCTAGACCATTGAATTTATATACAATTTTTCAAAAAAAAAAAAAGAGACAAAAACAAGCAAATAAAACATTTTCTTCTTATTAGCAGGCATTTGGACTGTATTTTTGAGTGATATTTTGTCCACTCAAAATTATGCAGATCAAAAAAGATTCAAAACTTTTGCTTAGCTTAAAATATTTGACCCCATTAAGTGATATACTAGGTCACTAGAGGCTGAAATGTTTCATTCTTCCTCCGTTACCTTGTAGCCTCAGTAGGCACATGGACACACAGAATATTGGATATCTTTCAGAGAAGTAATATTAAAAGTACATATTAACCAAGAGCAGGTTTGGCTTTTTTTTTTTTTTTTTAATCCATAAAACACGTTACTCTGTACACTTTAAGGTTAGACCTGTTTCCATTAGAATTGGTGTCATTCCTATAAGTGTGCTTAAAAATGACTGGATATGAATCTTTTTCCATCTTTAAAAGGTCCAGTTGTATTCGTGCAGTGCCTGATTTGAAGAGCATACCCATATGGTCGGTTTACTCGTATCTAACAGCATCTGTCCACAGAGTAGTGCAAAGATGTGTGAAAACTCCTCCAGTCTTCTTACTAATTCCTAGCAGACCCAGCAGGATGATTGTATGTATGCTCATTGTCTTCAAGGGTAGTACTGAGCTGATAATTGTTGTATTTATATTTTCCCTAAATAGCAAATTCTTACTTTAGGGCATATTATTAAGTCTGAGAAAATTTAAATGAGGATATTAAAAGTTTAGTATAAGCGAGCTATAAGACCCTCAGGACCTCCACAGTGTGCTCTCAGAAAGCTAATCTTATACAGCATTAAGTTGCTCTGCCATCCTGGAGGACTTGAACGCTTTTTATTTCAAGTAAGTTAATTCACCACCATTGTTTGAATAAACAGATTTACAACAGCACTGTGATTTAGTATATCTGTCTCATTAACAAAAATGAGCACATCTTTTTCTTCATTACCCATAAAAACATCAGTATCTGTTTTAAAATATTAAAATGTATTTTTATTACATTTTTTAATCTAAAATAAATTTCAGACATATGAATGACTGCCATCTTTTATTATTATTTCTTTACAATGTAGCATCCTTCCAAGATTTCTTTGATCAATATAAAGTTTTCAAGGGTTGTTTTGTTTTAAAAAGAAATGCACAGAACTTGACCTGAGAAGAGTTCTTGAAAATTTAGTCTATTTATTGTTTTGTTTATGTCATTAATCAAACAAAAAATATCAGCAGTATTTTAAAAAGTATTTTGCTATTTATAAATGAATGTTAATATAATGAAAATTATATTGAAACATTAATGTGATAGACATGTAAATTATCCTAATTAGATTTTCTGCAGTACCAAAAAGTAAACATGTGCATTCCACCTACAATTTTGTAACCCTTTTCAAGGTGTAGATAGATTGTTGAAAACTTTCCTTAATGTTTGAGCTGAACAAGTGCTGTCCCATGACATCAAGGAGCCATCTTTCATGGAGTTATGATGCTGAGGCTCAAAGAAGGATACAGGTAATATACATTAGCACTATCACTTAAGTAGAGGTGTTACTTGTTACTTTGGATCCACATTGTAAGTACAACTTTAACAAGCTAAGCCCCCTATATAATTTCAGATAATTTAGACTATTCCTAGCTAAAGTATACTGATGCTATGCCCTATCAAGCAGCAATTGTTCTTCATTCACTGGAAGGCTGAAATTCAGTCATGTCTCTGTCTCTCCCTGGGTATTTCTTAAGTACATTGAATGTCCCAAATATGTATCACTTAGACTTTATGAAGAAAAAAATACTTTTGACTGTCTCCTTTTCCATAAGACTGTAAGTCATGTCTTATATGTCATTTGGATATTCACCAAGACAGATTCAGATCATGTAAATGTATTTATTTTCTCACCTTCTAGAAATACATTTATTTTGGTAGCAATGGACAAGTGTGTTTGCTTTAGAGTAATACTGGGAATACAAGTATGACATTTTCATTTTAGGCACAATAGACAGATGAATTTTTTTGATGTTCTTTCTTTGATTGTCTAGGAAAGGTTTTGGACTTCAGTATACTCTTTCAGCCATTATAAAGAACTGATTTTGTAAGTCTAATACATTGTTTGAGCACAGAAAAACATACTGGGAGTCCTTTCCCCTTTAACTTAGAAGGCACTCTCCAAAATTTCAAATTTTGCCCTCCCACTCATATTAAGCATGAAAGTCAAGGTCATGTGCTTAAAAATATTGAATTATTAATACATATTTACATATTTTTTGCCCTGATACATGCCCTCAGGTTACCCAAAAACTGTATGAACTGTAGGGATGGGTATCTTAAGTTCATCAAGTCTCTCATGAGCAGAGAAGAATTAGTGAAGCCACACAGGAAATATTCCTGTAGTTGGGACTCTGAGAAAGCTCTCTGTGCATTAGAATGAGGATGCAAAGATCTCATTCGTACCACTAAAAGAGCATAATTAAAAGGTCAGTTAACATAGTTATTTAATTCATGTTTATTTTTAAAATGCAGCTATTCTAGTACATTATTATATCACACAGGTTGTCTGCGCTGACCAGCAATTTACTGCTATCTGCAATAGCTGAATTAGATGTAGAGTTGGTGTGACTTCCAGTTAATAACAAACTTCTGTTTATTTTAGTATCTTCCTCTGATGATTAATTTGACACCTCTTTTATGCCTTTTTTTTCCCTCAGGCCTTGTCACAAATTACTACTGACATCCTATTTTCCCCTTGTTTAGAGACACAGGGTGGTAATTTTTGCATCCCTTTCCACCCACTGCTAAAGCTGTTTCAGGATAAGTCTGTTTAACAGAGGTGTCTCTACATCCAGCTTTATTGACAAGGACTCTAAGATCCATTAGACTGGGCGTCATGGAGAGGTGTTCAGTTTGAAATAGCACTTTGACCAAGCAGTTACTATTCTGAAGAGGGTTGTCAAAATGAGAACTAGCTCTTCTGCCTGTCTGCAATTAAGAGGTTTGGAGACTAGAAATTCCCCACATGAGACAAAAGGAAGAAAAAGAGATTCCCATCAGAACCTCAGAAAAAGTAAATAGCTCTGCCAGCTTGTGACCTCCCTGCTTTGCAGTGTTGCTGTTCCACTCCACTTCTACTTGTTCCTCTGCTGATGCACCATCATTCCTTCCCTTGTGAGACTCTTCTAGCTGTCTCCTCATCTGTCTGTGATTGAAAGCCTACTTCTGATACAATATCACTGCCTAATTTTGATTCAGATTTATGGGAAAATGGTTGAATGATAAACTTCATCTGTTAGATATATAGATTAAGGCCATGCAAGATAAGGAAGATAAGACTGAGATTAGAGCTAAGACTTTCAACCAGGGCATCTATTTAGCAGCTCAAGTTTTTAAGAGGAAAAACATTAAAATGACAAGTTAAAAAAGCATAAGGAGAGAAAAAGGGGGACTTGGAAAACAGCAACTTAAAAATCATGCCACTACAGGAAGCAGCAAAGGACAAAGCTTCTCCCCCTGATAGACAACCGACGCAAATGAGCAAAAGATCAGAGGTAATGTTATATTATTTGTGACAGTAAACTCACTATCTCTGCATCAGTATTTTCACACTATTTAACAGTTCACTTATGCAGTTGGTTATAGTCTCATAAAACCTCTAGATTTTGACATGATTTAAAACCAGTCAGTATTTTTCCCAAAATACAAATTTTGACTAAATAGTGATCTTTTCTCTAAACCGAAACTTAAACTAGAAAAATGATTATTGGTTCCTGTTTCCTATTTTTCACAAAAATGTTCTGCATATCTTCTGTAGAATGCTTGTAAATGCTTTAAGACTAATGAAATGCTACAGCTGACTAAATAAACAAATAAAAACAATTTAATTTGGCATCACAGCAGATGTTCCATTTAGTTAAAAAATAAGCCTTGACAGGATAGCTAATAGTGACATTGCTAAGACCTGAGGTACTGGAAACCCAAGGTCGAAAACTTGTTTCTAGTTAGAGATATTTGTGCAACTCTCACTACCTCACGTCAATAAATAGCTGTGTTCAGTGACAGAACTAGGAACATACTGAAGCTCCTTTCAGATGCGTAAAAATTCTTGACTTCCTTGATATTGCCCAGGAACTATCTAGTGGAACTTTTGATGAAACTAGTAGAGTTCTGTTAAAAGAAAAAAAATGTTAATGTAAGAAATCAACATTAAAAGAAAGTAAAATTATTTATTAGAAAAAAACCAAGTTTTATCTCTACAAAATCAAAGAGAAGCTGGTAAATGAAAATATCTGAAAAATAGTAACAAATTAATTTTAAAATAATTCAAAGCAGATAAAGTAAATATTAACATGAAATTTAAGCAATGAATTTGATTTTATTTCTAAAAAATTACACCCTTTGCTTTTTACTATTGATTTGCCAAGTATTTTTCTGAAATTTTCACAGTACACCTTACAGCTGCTGTTGATTTAGAAAGGTATCAATCGTTGGAACTACTTGGAAAATACTTTTAGTTGGAGTTAGTTTTATAAAACTCAGACTTTCTAAATACTAATCAAAAAGTCCTAAGTTAGAGACAGTCTGACAGTTTTTGGTTTAATATTTGCATTTTACAAAAGGAGAGTAATACATGAAGAATAAAATCCAAGGCTCTGGTCTGCTCCTTTTGGATGAGTTGAAACTTCTATTTCATCCCATAATGTAACATCAAATTTTGAGTTAGTGGCAGAGTTTGTGGGGAAGAGGGTATGGGGAGGTGCTTTTTACCCTCAAAGTGACTTTCTGTTCTATGAAAATATATGTAATGTATCCTTCAAAAATATTTATGATTATCTCAACTTCCTGTTATTCAGTGAATGTTTCAATGGGCTGACCTTGAATCTATATGGCAAGGTGGAGTGTCATGAAAGGTCAGCAAGGGCAACAGCATAATGATCTAGAATCCATGAAACTGAGGTAAAATTGAAAGGTTTATTAGACATTTATTGATGTCATTTATTTGATGTTTCAGTAAGAAAATGATAATCATAACATTGTAGTCTACTAAGACATTTGCCTGGCACACATCACAGGAGCTTATCAAGAGAAATCATTTGATAAGCTTCAAATAATATTTTAAGTTTCAGATCCTTATCTTCAAGAACAGTGTGAGAAATACTACTAAAGCATATGAATTCTGAGCAAATGCACTATAGCCATACATCCTTTGTTTTCCTTAACATTGAAATCATCACCAGCAGTGATCTGAGGGCTTTGCACTTGATTGACACTCAGTAAATTTGCATATTTGTCAAATGTGTTGACTCAGGAATTCTGAGTTTTATTCTTGCTTTTGATACAGTGTCTTTGGGCACTTGCCCATTTAAGTGACTTTGTTTCACTTTCTGTATAGAGTTATTGTAAAACTTAGACATCTCATAGACTTAAGTAATGTTTGCAAAGCACATTGAAGGTAAAATAAATTATTCAAGTAATTTTAATGTAATCAAATTAAATTTTAGACAATAGAATAGCTTTTCCTCCAATCTGGACCTTTTACTGAATAAGTCATTGTGTTTGGCAGCTGATTCTTGTTTATGCCTCAGTTGGACAGCTAGTTCCCTTTTTAACATTTTAGGAGTAGAGTTTCAGACAGGAAATTACATACAGGATTTTCATTAGCATAAATATAGAATTCATTTTTATAAACAGGCTTGACATCTAGAAATTCATGTATCATGGATTTTCAATGCCGTGTGTTACAGTGAGCCATTTAACACTTGCATAATCAATTTAGTTTGAACTTGTAAACAACACAGGGCAAAAACTACGAAGGGAAAATTGAGAAAGGAAGAAAAAATCAATTGGATTGTTAACTCAGCCAAAACAGAAAGCTGAAATTTAGAACTCCAGTTGATGTAAATGGGGTACTCTTTAGCAATTGCAGTTACGTTCATGAGGAACAAGAACAGCAGAAAGTTGTGTGCCATTTTGGCTGTACTTTGGCTAGGTTTGTCAGGTTGTCATGTAGGGCAGCTGGGACCAGGAGCTGGAAGCCATGGGAGCTTCCCAGGGCGTCAGGGCAGGCCCTCACAGAGAGGTTTCACTAGCCTAGCAAGGAGTAGGAAAAAGGATCACTGCCCTGGACCTCTTGGCTACACTCTTGCTAATACCACAGAGGGATTGTTTGACTGCCTTTGCTGAAGGGTAAGTTGCTGTCTCATGTTCAACATGTAGCATGTTAGAACTTCCAGGTCCTGTCCTTCAGAGCTGTTTTCTGTCCAACTGAACCCCAACCTTTGTGTGGGTTTATCCCAGCTAAGGTGCAGGACTTTCCATTTGCTTTTACTAAACTTCATAAAGCTCCTGTCAGTCCATTTCCTCAGTCTGTCAAGATACTTCAGCCCTCCTTCGCCAAACTGTGTCACCTATGACATGAACCCATTTGGGTTCATTATCCAAGCCATTATTAAAGTCTTAAACCTTCTCCCTTCCAGTCTCAACTCCTGAGGAACACCATTAGTGAGCAACTAAAAGTTACCAGTTAGACTTCATATAACTAATCACAACCATGTCCTGTTTGCCAGCCAAACTGATAGTCTACCTACCCATCTGATATCAGACTTTGCTAGTAGGCAGACTACATCTGTAATAGGATAACATGATAACCATATTCTGCTTTCAAGCTCTACACATTCTTAACTAAAAAGTAGACGTATAATTTGAATTGGAAAAAAGGACAACATGGTGATGAGATACCAAGCATACACAGTTGTATTAATCTTTTTGTGACTGTATGTCATAGGCACACCACTGCCTTCTGAAATGGCTGTACTGTCTGTCTTTTCTTTGATTCAATCAGAATATATCTAACAATAACTGATGAGAATGCTGTGGATGGTAAACATGTATATCAGATCAAAAAAAAGCTGGAAAAATAAAAAAAAAACCCCTAAAAATTTGCTCAGGAATGTTAAATATAAAACATGGCATTTATCTTAGGAAATTCCTGAATAAAATGGTGGAAAATGGGAGAAGAAAGTAGCATTTCACACTTACCTTTTTTTTTTTAGAATATATTTCCAAGCATTGTAGAACATTGAAGTATATTAACAATTAGTCTGGCTTTTTAAGGCAGTTGTGATTTTTTTTTTTTTTTTGTTTCACACGGGGTCTTGCCTTCTCCTTTGCATTTCCACAGGGCTGGATGGGAGGTGATGGTCTTTGTCATTGTTTGTGACTTTACTTCACGCTGGTTTACTCATAACCTTTTGATTCTTGAGACGTACTTTTTTGTCTTACATTTCTCTTTTTCTATCAAGGTGTTTAGCTGAAGAGTCATACAAATGTGTAAGTATTTTTAGAAGCATTTCCAAGCTATTTGCTATGATAAGCATGAAAAAAAAAACCTCTCCATGATTAGAAAAGCACTTCTAACTATTCAGTATTCTACCTGGGTTAAAAAAATAGCCAGTGTTTCCCCCCCAGCTAACTAATGAAATATGAAAAAAACTACCTATTTAGCACTTTATTTTGGTTATTTTTTTTAAAAAATTATCCCTAATACTGTGTTAATAATCTTTAATGTTGTATTTATTTTCAATCAATTATATTTTCCTTTTTTCTTATGAATTTCTAAGTTGTTTAAATGGAGCAAAGAAATTATGAACAAAAACAGATTACTAGATCAAGTAACCTGATATCCTCTTTTATGTAGTACATAAGTTTATTCCAAATATTCCTGTATTGAGACACATAGCTTCTTTGGCACTACCACATTTACTGGAAAGACATCAAGCAAAGATATGATGCAAAGATTTCAAGAAAATAATCTACAACATTTTGGTTCAGGTGTTTCATCATTCTTTCTTCTCTGAATATGTACCTTTCACCTAATATTGGCTGCCTTTATGTTATTTTAAGTGCCTGATCATCTAGTAATTATAATAAATATTAACAAGAATAAATATTAATGCCAGGCAACATAGGATTTGAAAACAGACATGCTTTCTATCCAGTAGTGCCTCCTAAATCAATCCAGACAGAAAAGCAAAACTAAGAACTCTACCTTTTTCTATTGAAAGACAAATCCATAACTGTGTGGGACTGAGTTTTCATTCTTCAGCTATTTTGTTCTGTACCTCTCTGTAACATATTGCATGATTAGAAACCATTTGTGAGCATATCTGAAATACTCCCAACATGTTCAGAAATCTGACTATCTGACATTGTGTTTTGAGGGAACAAAATCCAAGGTTGTTCCTGGCAAGTTCTGGCTATGTCATATCTGCAATGGAAGGATCTGTTTGGTCTGAATTAGATAAGACAAATCACAAATATTTCAGCCTTTTATGAGGTTGTTCTCTATTTTAAATTCAAACCGAAGAATTTACAAAATTGTGACTTGGGCAACCATTCAGGAGTTAGAGTGTTTTATTTATCAGCTAAACTTTATCCCTTACCAGCGCTAAGTACTGTCTCAATGTAACAAGGTGAATCAGCAATGCACAATTGTGGCAATTAAGGCTAACAGTGTCCTGAGCTATTATCAGAGGGAGCCTTTCCAGCAGGTCAAGGGAGATTATCTTCTCTTTCTACTCAGCACTGGTGAGTCACATCTGCACTGACGGATCCAGTTCTGATCTTCTCAATATAAGAAAGATAGGGATCTTATTAGAGCAGTCCAGGGAAATGCCACAAAAATGTTTATGGGACTGAAGCATTTGAAAAATCTTAAAACATTGAGAAAGCTTAATCATATTAAAAATGACAATCAGAGTTCCATCAAGAACCCCCTTGAACATGTCATGAAGCCATAAAAGCAGGGCAAACACTTGTATATTATTAATGGGATTCTCCAGGTTAAACTAATCATATTTATATACTGTGTTATACTATCCAAAGTTATCAAATTACCCATAAGTAATTTAATATACTTGAATCATGTCTACAGGCATTGCCAGAATCCATTTGCATTTTTTCCATTGAATAGGAGGTTATACAGGGCAATATGATAGAAACATACTTTAAAATAAAATCTTACTTTAGAATGCCAAGTAGATATATACCAGAGACAACATATTGCCTCTGTGCTTTAGATAATGGATTAAAGAGTATGGTGCTGCAACAGGACAAAAGTACTTAGATCACTGATGAAAGACTTCATGTCAAAGAGCTTGTGCAAACCTTATGGGCACTGACCTACAGTGACAGCAGTTATCATCAACTCTTGCTGTATCTTACGGGATGGAACAGAAGAGACTTTTCCTCTAAGAACAGCTTTTTCATCATTTTACAGCATGTCAAGAGAATATATTAGCCATTATCAGCACTCCGGCATTCAGGCTGTGTGTTTGGCAATATTTCATCAAGAAGCAGACACCTAATTAGAGAAAAAGAGTTCATGTTAAAAATTTCCTTCAGTTGAAGAATATTTTGATAACTATACAGTTGAATATATACATATATTCTAAATCTTTGTTGCCATTAGACTTACCAAGAAAAAAAATGAAGAAATACAAAATCAGAGAATTGTTCGTGTTGGAAAGGACCGCTTGAGATTTTCTACAGTCTCAGAGGTCAAGGCATCTATTAATGTGACAGCCACAGTAATCTCAACTTTCTCCTGGGTTATGCACAAATACAATTCTCTGACATAATTTTCTTCATTTTTGCTATTGTGTCCATCTAATCCACCAATATTGTCAGCTCATAGTCCATTATCACTTTCTACTTTTTTAACCATTAACCCAACACTGTCAAGTTACCACTACGATAAAGATGAATAGTAGAAACATGATTTATAATATATTTTGCTGTTATTTCATGTAAAAGCATTGCTTTATAGTGTAGATACCTGTAGTATAAGTTTCATAGATTCCAGTGCTTTTATCAAAAGTAAATAGAATTGTGTTAAAGGTAAAGATAATACTTATCTCTCTTCATTTAAATCCTACTCAAAGTTCTGTATTTCTGTAATGCCTACCAGAAAATTATACAGCAAATTTTAGATAGCTGAATAAAGATCTGACACACATTTGTCTTACTACCCCAATTTTAGAAGTCAGAGGTGTAAAAACATATGCTGCAAAGGAAACCAAGCACCTGTTGTATTTTTTTACCTACACAAACATTTTTTTGTGGACATCCTGCTGGATTCCTGCTAGAAGAGAGCACTGATTCCTTGATAAACATGAGATGAACATTCAGTGTCTCTGGCAGGTGATCGCACAAGGTAGAAGTCCACAAAAATATTTGTTTGTAAATATTACTGAAGAATAAAAAGTACTGTGCATTTCCATCCAATAAAATATGACAACTTGCTGTACTAAAATGAGAGGTTGCATCTATTCTAAAAAAGCTGATTAGTTATTGGTCCTCTTGATATTGATTTTATGTTCAGTTAGCACATGGCGGTCTGATTCAGAAAATATTAATGATGCTTTCCTATAGTTTTCTATGTTATTAAGACAAATTGATAAAGAAGCTCCAAGATTTCCTCAAGGGAGTTGCTTCAGGACACCAATTGTTGCAGAACATGACATTTAATCCCCTGCTTAAACCATGCACTTTCACTAAATGAAAATTTTGTTCTCTATACATTAATAAAAAGGTCTAATACAAGTGACACAGAATAGTAGCATTTTTTATTATCTGCAGCGTAGTTTTTCCTGAAGTGAGACTCATGCTAGAGGAAAATACATAAAATCAGGTGGCTTTGAGTGGAATTCTTCTGACAAAGCTAAATGTCTACATTCTAGATGGTCATCTGAGGTTCCATTACTTCAACATATATTAATGTTGCCTGGACAGAAGCCACACAGGAGTTAGGAATTGCTCCCAGTAGATATTTTGGACATGTCAGCAGTCGATATGACAAAGAAACATGTTTAGGCCTGTAAGCATGAGCAGAATTATGTTTATTAGACAAGGAGCCAAGGAAAAATTCTGACCCTTCTTCATTTGCTGATGCACACACTCAGCTAGTTTAAAACAGTTCACATAATGCCCCTAACATACTAATAAACCAACTTCAGGGCAGCCTCTTCTTGGCTTTCTTGTTCATTAAGTATATAAGTAATTGCTAATTTTGTGTTTCTGATGATAAGGAAAAAAAAGGCTGAAAGTAGATATGTTTGAAAGTATTAAGGAGAAGGAGACAGATCTTCTTTATCAGAGACTGTTTTCACTATATCAGCTCTCAAGTAATTTTCATAACATGAGAAAAAGCCCAAGGGACTTGAATGCTCTTTCTAAATATTCACAAAGGAGAATTATATACAATTTACATGATACTTAACAAACTCCGACTAGCAAGCATATCAGTTTCAAATATGTTAAGCTGGTGAAGTTCTGGCATTCTGTAAGACTTGTTAGGATTTTATGGATGTTCAAGAATCCCTTATATTCAAAACTAAAGTGTAACTGCAACACAGTGTGTGCTTAAAATCTCCTGTTCTAGGAAAAAAAAAAAAAAAACAAAAAACTTCAGATGGGCTAGATTTTATTTTTCAGTCCTAAAGTCAATGAATAACACCACTTTCTTCCCTGCACTTGCCTCTTTGACCAGTCAGTTTAGGTTCAGGTTCATTCTGTTTAGGTCTCATTATCACAATAGGTCAAGAACTGTTTCCATACTGAAGTCTGAATAGGGCTTTCTAATAATACCTTTGCCAGCCACTCACACAGTTCATACTGTCCTACAGTAAAGCAGGACTAGAGCTTAGAGAGGGCAGCAGGAACCTTACAAAGGATCTGAAAGAGGAAACACCCCATGATCTACTTGGAAGTAACAGATGGATTTTAAAAAATTAATTTGAATGTGGAATTAATATTTAAGTACTAAAGATTTGATTGTACATAACATTGAAAAGATGTTTGATAATACTAGTCATAACTAGAACCAATGAGTGCAAAAAATAATAAATACTTTCTTTCAAAATTTGCTGGCAAATATATGCAAATATACTGTGGATTTTAAGTATTATTTGGAAAAAAAAATTATGTGAAGCCATCTCAGAATAAAACCTCCAACAGGAAAATATGACAACGTAGCCAACTGCAAACAGGTTGGCAGTGCCAAGAACTGAATGCCACAGGATTCTGGTCAACATGCTGATTATATAACTTATTAGTAGATTCTTACTAGCCAGTTTTTTAAAAATCAGAAAAATTAAGCTACTTGGGGACATTGTTTCGTTCATATATATATACATACATATATATGTATGTATGTCTCCTACATACATATATGTAAAATATATAAATCTATAGCAAATATATTCACTGATATGTTTCATAAAATCGGAATGACGAAAATCTTTCTAATAACCTCTTGATGTCTGTTACTGAGAAGAATTAACATAGTATTTAGTAAAGTCTTCTTGACTTTTGGTTTGGGTTATGTAAAGCAAAATTGTAATTCTATCACATGAGAATTACTGAAGTAGACTCAAGGTCACTACAGAGTGAGTAATAGACAGCAAGGAAAGTGCTGTACCAGAGACAGTCAAGATAAACATTTAGAATCTGGACAATTTACATTACAGAGTCATATAGGAGTTGGTTGAGATAATTACTGTTTGGGGGTTTTTTTTCCCCAATTTTTAATCCTGAAGAGAAAATAAATTATAAATTCAGGCCTTGAAAAAGTAGTGTTGCTTCTCAGTGTTACAGAAAAGTTTTTAGCAAGGAGAATTCAGGTAATCCTAGGCCACATAGCCTGGTCTGAGCTCCAGAAAAAGTAATGAAAAAAGTACTAGGAGATTTATTTCATAGAGAATTAAAGGATTAAATTATAGTTAATGCCAATCAATCATCATAGAAAATAGGTCTTATTAAACAGACTTGATTCCCTTCTTTCAAATTATAAATGTATTTGATAATGATAACAGCACTGTTGGGAAACAGCTTCTTGTAAGGTATCTGTGACAAAGTACTGTATATAATTTGGAATAAAGATTAGCAGTACTTGAAATTAGCAATGCAAACATGAAACGGAATACAAACCAGATGACATGTATGATAGTTGGAACACCGTTTATAATCCCACAGGCATGGTGGCTTCCAACAATGTTCAATGTTTAATCAATGAACCAGAAGTAAACACAAAATCACCGCCAGTAAAATGTGCAAATGAAAACACTGAATCAATGATAAATGATGAGGAATATGAGTCGTGGAACACTGAGCCAATTCAAACAAAAAGAAGTTAATAATCAAATTCTGGATCATAACTGTACAAAAGGGGAGAAATAGGATGAATCTTGGCTGTCTGAACAGTAGAGTAGTACACAACATATAAGAAATGTTTGTGGTTTTTTCCCCCCGATATACCACCAGTCCTGAGACACTGCACTTTTCCTGCCACATTAGTGAGAAGACATTAAAATTTTAGAAATATTGAAAGGGATAAACAAATCACCACAATAGCATGCAGGGCTTGCAGGGAATGCTGCAGAAGAGTTCAGAATACTCTGCTGATCTTAGTGGAGATGAGACTGAAAGGTGACTGGGTTAAAGTGACTCAATGCCTTCACAGAAGGAGAATAGGGGTATTGATGGAGTTCTGAATTGCAGAGAGAAAAACACATCAGGAATCAGTAGGTGGATTGTGAAGGAGCCCTTGTTTAAACTGGAAATCTAATGTATCACTCATTAAAGTGAGGGAAATTATTTTAAAAGTGTAGTGATGAGTCTCTTACTGTCTTTATGCATAACCTCATGTCAAACCAGGCCACTGGCATTGCCAGAAGTAGTCAATATTGAGAACAAAGCAGCCTTGAAAAGGCAAAATATTAGACCAGATAAAATACCATCCTGTCTCAAAAAATCTGTGATTTTTTTCAAAAATGCACACCAATAGCTGCAGCTTCTAGTAATGAAACTAATAATGTATATTTGCCTGTATGTCTTTAACTTCGAGATATTTCTTTTCTACAGTCATTTGATGAATGCATTTTAAGCATTGCTTCTCATGTTCCTTCCCATTCCTTCTTTCTCTGCCTGATTTTGAGATCAGAGACTCTATAAGCAGACTCTACAAATTAAATTCCTCTAGTTTGTACAGAAACATATGAACAAAAAAATTGTGGCATTTATCCCAGACTGAGAGATCAGCCAAGCTATGTAGAACAGGAGAAGTAATTGCTTTTTCTTAGTAAGATGTCAAATCTTTTAAAACAACAAATGCACAGGAGATCTATTCATTTTTTAATACGGAAGAAATTAGCAGATAGTTTTTGTTAGTACCAACAAAATAAGCATATAAACCTTCTACATACTGTATTTATGGGATTATAAAGATCTCTGATGGTGTTGCCTTCAATGATAGATTTTTCTTTCAGAATTTCTTTTGTTGATGCACAAGGGGGACTTTGGATGTAGCTATTAAGCACAGCAGAGCCCTTTATTTTATTTTAAACAGAGTTGGTTGGGGAATTAGCGGACACCTCATACTTATGGCTAATGTAGTTGAAATACAGACACAACTCTTGCATTTAAAAGGAGAGATGTATTCTATCGTACTATTATTATTACTTATTCTATCCTACTTTTACAATAATGCATTAAATTTTGCTAATTTTTCATTTAATTTTGTTCTATTTGGAGATAATGAGATCTGGTGGTCTGTTATTCCTTTGCCAGAACAAACTCACTTCCCCACTAAGATTTTATGATTCTTGCTTGTTGAACTGATGTAGTATTAGCTGAAAAACAACACTAATCCACTGACATTAACCAGTAAGGCAATTTAGTAACTGTTCTGCATAGGACTACAAGTCCCCTGGGAACTACTTTTTTAACTTGTTTTGAGATATACTTGTACTAACCTCTGATCATTTCTATGTAGTTGCCTTCACTCTGTATTTTGAGAAGTTAGGCATTCATGTTTGTAATGGTTTGGATCCGGCTTTCCCACCGAATGCTCAAACCTTACAGTTTACAGGTATTTTTCCTCTTTAAGGATTTTAGATCTTATTTATCTCATCATGAAAGCTTGAGAACCATCCCAATACAGAAGAGATTTCATTGTTTGCTCCCCAGAAGTTGAGACTTGGACAATGGACAGTGGTGTTAAGCTAAAAGAATTCTTGTTGTATTTTGTTTTTCTGAGCACCTCAAAAGAGACAGTTAAAAAATGAAGGAGTCAATGAACTCTGTAGTCCATGTGGAAATAGCTTCAACTGTTGGCTGCAAAGTAAACCTGAACTACTATACTGCCATGTAAGGCATTAAGCAGTTAGTGAGATTTAAATGCTGAAAGACAATGAATAATAGAGAATTTTCCCTGAGGAATCACAGACAATACATCTTTTTCAGCAACATGAACAGTGGGATAAAGTGCACCCTCAGCAAATTTGCCAGTGACACCAAGCTCTGTGGTGTGATAGACAAACTGTAGGAAACAGGTATCCTTAAAAGGTCCCAAACCATTCTATGATATGGTGAATACTTTTTATATTATAGAATCTCATCATCCAGCGTTTGCGCATACGAGTCTAAAACCTTGCAAATGGACCTAGAAGGACTTTTCCAATAGCAGGGCATGTCCCTAATGAAAAATAGTCCATGTAAAATTGTTAGTGACCAGCTCAGCTGATCCCACTGTTTTTCCTTTTCTCCTCATGAATTGTGAGAGTTCTAGACATCAGTCCCTAGGGTCAGTCAGTATAGCTTTTGTAAATAATTAGAAGAGAATAGTTGGAAGGGAGCTATAGCCTACTGCCAACTGTCTGACCCCTTCAGGGCTAATCAGAAGTTACACTATATTATAAGGGAATTGTCCAAAGGCATCTTTAATACTGACAGCCTTGGGGCATCAACAACATTATCTTTCATTTTAGTATAAGTTAAATTTTTACAGTGAGAACAAAGATTCATCGGAACAACATCCCCAGGTGTGTGGTAGAGTCAAGATGCAATAGGACAGGGTGCTGATAATCTCATCTAGATTCTCTTTCCCATAAAAGATTGGACCAGATAATGTTTTGAGAATCCTTCCAACCTGGGCTGTTCTGTAATTCTGTGATTTTCTGTGTTTCAGTTGTGTCTGTGGGGATGCATACAATTCCCATCTATTCAAGTAAGAGTAAGAAAGAGAAGAGGGAAACAAGATTTTGCAGGCAAGTCCTGGTGGATGAGAGGCTGGACACGAGCTGGCAACATGAGCCCAGAAACCCAAATGTGTCCTGGTCTGCATCAAAAGCAGTGTTGGCAGCAGGTGAAGGGAGGTGAATCTGTGCCTCTACTCCACTCTGGTGAGACTCACGCAGAGTGCTGCGTCCAGCTCTGGGATCCTCAGCACAGGAAGGACATCAACCTGTTGGAGCGAGTCCGGAGAAAGGCCACAAAAATTATCAGAGGGATGGAGCACCTCTCCTATGAGCAAAGGCTGAGAAAATTGGGATTGTTCAGCCTGGAGAAGTGAAGGCTTTGAGGTGACCTAATTGTGGCCTTTCCAGTACCTGAAGGGAGCCTACAAGAAAGGTGAAGAGAAACTTTTTACAAGAGCAGGGAAAATAGATTCAAACTGGAAGAGAGCAGGGTTAGATTACCTATTAGTGGGAAATTCTTTACTATGAGAATGGTGAGACACTGGAATAGGTTGCCCAGAGAAGCTGTGGATGTCCAATTCCCGGTAGTGTCCATGGCCAAGCTGGATGGACCTTTGAGCAACCTGCTCTGGTACAAGATGTCCTTGCTCAAGATGCGGGGTTGGACCTAGATAAGCTATAGAGTCTCTTCCAACTCAGCCCATTCTATGATTCTATGATTCTATGATTCTGTGAAGTCATAGAAGTCGTGTGTCAGGAGTTTCCAGAGGCCTATGCTAAATTCTTTATTTGGATTTGAAAAAAAATTCAGTTTCCTTTCTGACCTTGCTTTATTAGACAAATATGACCACTTTAAAAAGAAGGACACTGTACGATCTCACAATTCTTTATTAGAAAATATCTTGGTCAGTTAGATGATGTCCATCTCCTATTATTTGTTTCTAAGCTTCTTCTCTTCTCTTCTCTTCTCTTCTCTTCTCTTCTCTTCTCTTCTCTTCTCTTCTCTTCTCTTCTTTTTTCTTCTCTTCTCTTCTCTTCTCTTCTCTTCTCTTCTCTTCTCTTCTCTTCTCTTCTCTTCTCTTCTCTTCTCTTCTCTTCTCTTCTCTTCCCTTCCTCTTCTCTTCCTCCTCTCTTCCTCCTCTCTTCCTCTTCTCCTTCCTGCAGTGAGCTAATGACTTTAGACTGGGAAAGCTAAGCTTATAGGTTCTTCTACAGCCTTTAAATAAAAATGGGTACATTGTGTTTGACTAAGGATAGAACTCCCACTACAGTGCAATTCATCATCTTGGGAAAATCCTGTTGAGAAAGCTGAATGAACTCAACCTCTCTCAGTCCAAGACAGCTCTGTGAAGTTCTTTCTCTTCTTCTCCCAGGACGGCAGGCAGTTATCCCAGTTAAGAATTTAGTCATCTTATTCTCTTAATGAAAGTAGTGTAGCAGAGCTAAGCTTTCAGCTGCTCTGTTGGATGCCTAAAAATGCATAGAATCAATTTGGTCTCAAAGCACACAAAAACCAGTAAAGAAAAGATACTGGAGAGTTTCAACGCTTCATCAATTTCAAAGCCACATGCGTGTTAATAATTAATAAAAAATACAGTACCTACACAAATATCTAAATTTATAGAATAGCCAGAGTTTCACAAACATGCATTTTTTGTTAGAGAAGTAACATATATTTTTTAGGCTAAACATCATCAATGATTCTGCCTATATCTCATTTTGTACTTGAATGTCTTTTTAAAAATAAAGACAGGTGCTGTCCTGGACAGGGCTCAGCTGACAGGCTCTTTTGTCTTAACATGTCAACATTATTATCATCACATAACATGTTTGTATATGTGTCAGCTGTCATAGTTTAAAGAAATATAAATGCCTACCAAAACAAAGTGGATACAGGCAGACTATGATGCCAATGACAGGGTCAAGAAAATTGAAATTGGTAAATTTGAATGAACACATACAGTACTTATTTTCCAAGGGGTCTTGTAAAGTTAATTAACACTTATATAGCCTAGTCTTTTTTTGTTGTTGTTTGGGGATTTTGTTTTGTTTTGTTGTTGGGGTTTTTTTTCAGTTTTCACGCACCTTCTTTCATTCAATGGGATAATTCATACCTTGAAGAGCAAACAAATTGATATGTTGTCTCAATATATCAATCTATTTTCCCCAAAATAAATAAAGATATTCATAATCTACTTTTTCTGTTTTGTTGTTAGAAGGGTGCTTTCTGTGCTAGCATCTTAAACACTTCACTGTGCCCATCTCAGATGCTGCAACCAAGATGAGTGTACTTTGCTATATTTCCACTTAAGTCTTGAGATTTATTGCAATATATTTTTGACTTACACAATTTAGTTTTAAATGTAATTAAAAGAGATACAGTTTCAGTCTGTTGGCTGTTAATTGATATTTTATAATTTTTTATTTCAGAATGGAAACATATTAAACATTGACTAAATGTTATTAATTATGCATGTTTTTTCTGCTGAGACAAGTATTTTACAGTAAAGAATGCAATATGCAAATGACACAGAGTCATATTACTATGACTGTTAGAGCTATGGCTGTTAAGAGTCAATTTACAGCTCCTCTTGAGCAATTGTAGTGTCCAAGAAGTGTCTATGTGAGAAAAAGAGAAAAAGAATTAAGAAGATGCTAATTTTATTTTTCTCCATTGCAGCTCTGTATTTGTCTTTAAGATGCTAAGAGTAAGGCTTCAAAATGTTCTTTTGTACTGTACCCTACAGAAGAGAATAAGCCTGGCATTCTCACTCACTGTTGTCATGGAGGTGTATTGTTTCTACTTTCCATTGCACGGCCATTACTCTATTTCTCTTTTCTATCTTATATTCTTTGTATTCTATTCCTGCTGCTAAGTGTAGAAGACTCTCTTTAAAGAAACAAAACAGGGCAGGCGAGATCATATATACTTTACTTTTGACTCATTGTTTTAAAACATGTACTTTCTTTATGACATTGTCATCAGACATTAACTCTGACATTGTTTCTAAGCCAATACGGGCATCTGGAAATGGTTCACCAAGAGAAAAGAAAAGGTAGTTGAAAATTTTTCCCAAAGCTGATCCAATATAAACTGGAAGGCATGGGAAAATGTGCTTGATTAGCAGTCATACTCTATTGCAGTGAATGTCAACTTCTAACAGTCTTTTGATCATAGCAAACCTTGTTATTTCCTCCCAGCAGAATATTCTTCACCATGGCTGTATTTCATAATCAAAATAGCTTAGTGATCAAAGGAAGCCATTTTCAATTCTGACATATAGAAGTTTTGCCATTAATGTAGGAAAAAGCAGTTATTGTTGCACACATTTTTCAATCTGAAAGAGAACTTTGAGCAGAAAGGAAGGGGTTATTTCTTGTCAAACACATTTTCTAGGGACAGTACCAGCATGTCTATCACTCTCTGCTAGGTACAGACTGAAAGCATAACCAAAAATAGCTGTGTTCCAAGCACCATATCTCCTGTGAAACTCACCTTGCTTGACATCTTCAGTTCTAGATGGAAAAACTGCTAAATATTTTGATCTCACATATTGTTTCTTCATTACAAATGCTGGGCTTTCAATTCTTCCGTTCTAATCATCCGTTTCTATTTTCTTGATAGTGAATACTAGATTGCAAACATTCTGAAGTTGCCGTCCACTTTGACTGCTTAATGAAAGCTTGTAATACTCTCACAAAAATCCAACGAAGTTAAAACTTTAATTGAAATGGATCACTCAAGATAGGTGAACTGGATGGTTTGCAGTAAGTTTTGATTAAAGATGAGATGATGCTTTAATGCAAAAGAAACAGTGGACTGCATGTCAGGAAATTTATATGTAAACTAGAGTATAAAACTAGAATTTGCTCTCAAATGAAAGGTTTCAAGAATCATTGCATGACTAAGTTAAAGCAAATTATGCAAAGCACAGACTGTAGGGAACAATTTTGCAAATTAATTTCTATCTCTAATTTCCCAGGCTAAGAATATCCATGATACCAGCAAATCCTGTGTGGTGAAAGTGACAATTCCACTATGTTCTTTTAATGGATCATCATTTCTATCATTCTCTGGAGAGCACTTAACAGACAAGAGATTCTATCCTGAAACCATCAAAGGATATTTTTACTGCCTAGGGTGTCCGTCCACAATGGACCTAAAAAAAGAATCAGAAACACTGGAAGGTGGAACTGCCAATGTTTTCAGTCCTGATTGATCCAGATCACTGGACAGAAACCAATTTGCCATTAAGTGTCATGGAAATAAGCTTTATCCCATTGTTTGTTCATCTTCTGACAGTAAGATAGACCTAAGACAAGATCTTTTCCTCTTGTAGGTTATACTTCTGTAACATGATGAGATTTTGCTGTTACGTGGAAAACAGTGCTGCTAAAATGTAATTGTATGGATATATCCCAGGGTCACAACACATCTGTAAATTTCAGGCTGAAGGACAACTGGAAACTTTGAAATCTTTAAATTCTACTACAGTACAGACTATTCCAAGTGGACTCTGCTTATTCTTACCATCTTCATAAACTCAGAACTACACAGAATCATAGAATCATAGAATCATATGGGTTGGAAGGACCTCTGAGATCATCAAGTCCAACCCTTGATCCACTACTACCAGTTACTAGACTATGGCACTAAGTGCCACATCCAGTCTCTTCTTAAATACCCCCAGGGACG
Organism: Cephalopterus ornatus; assembly: GCA_013396775.1. Classification (NCBI taxonomy): domain Eukaryota; kingdom Metazoa; phylum Chordata; class Aves; order Passeriformes; family Cotingidae; genus Cephalopterus; species Cephalopterus ornatus. Next base: position 50,639 of record VZRE01010449.1, on the reverse strand, counting down.
GAGAATCCAACACCTCCCTGGGCAGCCCATTCCGATGCCTGATTATGCTCTCTGTAAAGAATTTCTTCCTAAATCCAATCTAAACCTCCCCTGGCACAGCTTAAGACCATGCCCCCTTGTCTTACTGATGGTTGCTTGGGAGAAGAGACCA
>VZRE01010449.1:23468-50044 GCA_013396775.1 Cephalopterus ornatus | reverse complement strand
CCTTTGCAGAGCCCTCCTGCCTTCCAGCTGACCGACACTCCCCCCCAGCTTGGTGTCATCTGCAAATTTACTAATGGTAGACTCAATCCCCTCATCTAAATCATCGATAAAGATATTAAACAGGACTGGACCCAACACTGATCCCTGGGGGACACCACTAGTGACTGGCCGCCAGCTGGATGCAGCCCCGTTCACCAGCACTCTCTGGGCCTGACTCTCCAGCCAGTTCCTAACCCAGCACAGAGTGCCCCTGTTCAAGCCATGGGCTGCAGCTTTTTGAGGAGTATGCTGTGGGAGACAGTGTCAAAGGCTTTGCTGAAGTCCAGGAACATGAACTCTCACAAATGACATTCCCTGGAAGAATAAAGGACTCCGGAAAACATAAGCAACACTTCACACAAAAAAAAAAATACAGATATAAATTAACAGCAGAAATGAACTGATGTGTACTGAAGTATTTAAAAAATATTAACTAAATTAATAATATTTTAAAATCTATTTTCTAATATGTTTCTATATTTTGGATATTTTACAGCAGAGAACAATCAGATTTTTAGTGTTTACTAATTGTCTATATTCTGCTACAGTATACCATGACAATTGTGTAGAAAAAAAAATTAAAGGAAAAGCAGATCATGCTGGTCAAGATCTAAAAATCAACAGTGCCACAATTTCTTGTCTACACTTGCCGATCTACATGTTAGATAGATTTTATGTTTTATTTTATGTTTTAGATTTTGTTTATATAAATCAAACACGTTTCCTTTTGACATAGATTTTTCTAAACTGGATTAGTTTTTCTGTATTTTTCTTACAATATCTTTATTTATGACAATTTTCCTATATTTATGATCTTCTGTTCATCTATTATATTTCATCTCCTTACTTTAATTCAGTGTTAACAGTATCCCAAATTTTCTCTCATGATATAGACATAAATGAGTCCTAGATATTCTCATTTCTAGGTCAGATCTCATTCAGATTTATTAGGGTCAATTACTAGCTCCAGACAAGGAAACTAATTAAGTTTTTATGGAAGCCATATCTGCTTTAAAATATCGCAGGATCTAACTTTTGATCTAATCAAAAGCTATTTTTGTTCTCTGAAGTTAACTTTAAGCTAGCCTGATACTAAGTTTGAGATCAAGTGTAGAAAGAAGGATCTTATGCCTACTGTAAATACAGCAGAACAATCAATTATCAAGCTGGAAGTGAAAGCAGAACTACTCACATTCTGAAAAGTCAAGCTTAATATATTCAAATGTGACTTTTCTGCTTCAGCTGGTGGGAGATGTAGCTCTCAAGGGTATGTGGATAAATCCTGCTTAGCATTATTAAAAATAAATGTTTTATCATAAGTCTCTCTTTACTTTTGTACAGAGGAAACAGTGGAAATTCTCTGCAGGTGATAGAAATGAATGAATAGGAACCATGGTTCTGTGGCCTCCTAGGACACATTTATATTTCAAGTAAATAGGAAGGGAGATATGTGGAAACGTCTTTGTTTTTCTCACCAAATTGATTTCAATGATTTTGTTGTTGCTGTTTGGTTTTTTTTAGTGGGAAAATAGTTACCAGTCTTGATTTTTCTTCACTCAAGGCATTTTAAGGAAACAGAAATCATAAGACTTAGGATGATTATCAGATCGCAAAAGAGAAATATCCACTACCTCTTCCTTCCCACTAGGATACCACAAATCCAGTTACTGGATAGTTCTACAAACTCCGATTTCCCACTTACCTCCCAAATTGTCTCCAATTCAATTCAGGCTGCTCAGGAGATAAGAATTTTTAAGCACACCAAACTCTAAAGTGTTGGTTAGTTTTTTTGTTTGTTTTGTTGGAGTTTTATTTGTTTTTAATATTTATTTGTTTTTAATATTTACTATGGATTTTCCCTCCTCTTTTCACTCACATTTAGTACGTTGTGTTCTTTTTTCTTTTCTTATTTTTTTTTCATGCACACTAAGCTTCCTTGTGACAAGGATAGTCAGTAGTAATGGGTTCTACTGCAGAACATTAAATAAACCCTGTTTTATAAATAGAACACTTTTATATATATAACATCACCTATCTGTGCCATTTGAGAAGCTACACAGAGCCCAGCTGATAGATGTATTATAGTATTTTCAAGATATATTCATATCATTGATACCTGCAAACATCTCTGTTGGTGAGAACACCTACATGTGGATAACTGAATTGAACCCCAGACTCTCAATATGCACTATGGAGACCACTCAGCTGAATCAGTTCCCAGGCTACATTAACAGTTCTGATTAAATCATGTTCAACTCTAGTGGAAGAGACTCCTTGTGTTTTTATGGACTCCTTAGGCCTTTAGATTGAGCTGAATCCTACCCTCAACAGAGACAACAACTCAACTGGCTAACCATGGAGATTTGGTACCACTGAGATATTTTAAGTTATTTTGTCTGTGCTTAGGTGCAACTGAAGTCTCCTATGGTTTGCGTCATAAATTTAAACAAAGTCTTTAATTTGTATTTGCTGACATTTAGAAAAGGATTCAAATGCCTACACACAGATTCACGAGCCAAGTCAGACATCTTTAAATATTTAAAGCGTTTTGGAATTGCCCTGGTATGATGACATGATGTAGGAATTCTGGGACATCTGCATCCTTTTGGAGCACCAGAAATTTCAAAGTGCTTAAAGTTCTGCCAAATGCATATGTTTAGGTAACTGAATAATAAAATGATAGAATTATAGAATCATTTAAGTTGGAAAAGTCCCTCAAAATGATTGAATCTAACCTTAAGCCTAACACTGCAAAGTCCACCTGTAAAACTCATCCCTGAGCATCACTTTTATATACCCCCGGGATAGTGACTCAACCCCACTTTCCTGGGTAGCCTGTTACAGTGTTTCTCAATGAAACCCAAATGACAATAGTTTTCATTGCTGTTTTCTACCTTATAATACATAATCTTTAAACAAAGGTGATTATTCATGCTGACATTTTCCTATCAGCTTTTCCCCGTACTGAAAGAATTTCCATTCTGCCAACTCTAACTAGGCCAATGAACTCTTAGCATTTTCTGTATTGTCTCTGCATTTTCTGCCCAGAAAGTCAAATGTGTCCTGGGCTGCATCCAAAGCACCGTGGCCAGCAGGTCGAGGGAGTAGATTCTGCCCCTCTACTCTGCTTGGGTGAGATCCCCCTGGAGTACTGCATCCAGCTCTGGAGTCCTCAGCTGGAGCAAGTCCAGAGGAGGATCATGAAGCTGATCATAGGGCTGTAGCACCTCTGCTGTGAAGACAGACTGAGAGAGATGGGACTGTTCAGCCTGGTGAAAAGAAGGCTCTGGGGAGACCTTGCAGCAGCTTCCAGTACCTGAAGGTAGCCTATAAGAAGGCTAGAGAGGGTCTTTTTCCAAGGACAGGGAGGGACAGGAAAAGGTGGAATGACATTAAACTCTAATGTGGGGGTGGTGAGATACTGGAACAGGTTGCCCAGAGAAAATGTTTATACCTCATACCTGGAAGTGTTCAAGGCCAGTTTGGATAGGGCTGTGAGCAAGCTAGTCTAGAGGAAGGTGTCCCTGCCGATGGCAGAGGGTTGGACCTAGATGATCACTAAGGTTCCTTCCAACCCAAACTATTCTATGATTCTATGATTTTATGATTCTATGAACTAGTCCAAACCCTCTTCTTCAAGCAGGGTTAGCTAGAGAACATTGCCCAGGACCAATTCTAGTCAGATTTTGATTTTTTTTTTAAATTGAGACTCCACATTTTTCTTGGCAATCTGTTTAAGTGGTTGAACTGCCCTCACAGTAAAAATGTTTTCCTCTGTTCAGATGGAATTTCGTATTTTGGTAAACTCTCTGACCTGGTCCAGAGGCTCAAGGGATGGTTATACTAACAGATATACTTCAGCTTTGTTCTAAGTATGGCATTTTATACAAAGTATTATAGGACCTGAACAAAAAGAGGATAATCATGAACTAAATGAACTCAACAGCATTTTTTCCAGGCATTTTCTGGATATTTTAAAATGGTGGGTTTAGACTAAGGAGATGATATAGTGGTGAGGAACTGGAACAGGTTGTGCAGAGAAGTTATGGGTGTCCCATTCCTGGAACTGTTCAAGGTCAGTTTGAATGAGGCTCTGAGCAAACTGGTTTAATGGAAAGTGCCCCTGGACATGGCAAGGGGAATGAAACTAGACGGCCTTTAAGCTCCCTTCCAACTCAAGCCTTTCTATAATATGTATGGGTATATCAAAGGACAGAAGAAGGGGAGTCTAATAAGGTTGATTTGGATAGTGCAGGACCTGAGCAAGACACAAATGGTGTGAAACAAGGGGCAGAGATTGTACTGATTTTCGTCATAGTAGCTCACATGGTATGTTTTGGATTTGTGAGAAAAATGGTGTTTTAATGTTGCAGAGCACAGTGTGTGCTTGCACACTGTGAAGGTGTTCTCTTTTTCTCACCCCCCACACTCCCCCTACACACACCTAGCAGATGGGCTGAGTGAGCCCAAGAAGCTGGAAGGGGACACAACCAGAACATCTGACCCCTACTGACCAAATGGATATCCTATACAACGGGCTGTCATGCTCAGCATATAGAGCTGGGTGGAGAAAGAAGGGGGATGTTGGGACCCTTGATGCTTGCCTTCCCAAGTTACCATTACACAAGACAGTCATGTGTTCCTGGGGATGGTTAAACACTTGTGTTTCCATGGGAAGTAGTGAATTGAATTATGTTGTTTTACTCGCATATAGCTTTTGCTTTATCTAATAAATTGTCTTTATCTCAATCCATGAATTTTCTCACTTTTCCACTTCTGATACCCTTCCCCATCGCTTCAAGGGGGAGTGAGCGAAGGGCTGTGTGGTGCTCAGCTTGCTCCTGGTGTTAATCCACAACCCTGTATGAGAAATTTTTAAAGAATGTCTTTTTTTCCCTTTGCTTTCTTCCTCTTTCCTGTTCAATACCACATCATTGATCCAATCCACTCTAAAGATCCACTCTAACAGTGAAGTACATGGAACTCAGCTGCCCCAAGATTGCTCTGCAGCACAATTGAACTGAGTTGTCCTAATTATATGCTTGAATGGTGGGTAAGGAAGATAGATAAAACATTCATGTGTTTATGTGTCTTTCAGCTTATGAACTTTTTATGAGAAGTGATTTGTTGTAGTTGCAGCAGCATCTATTACATGATAAATGCTGCAACCTGCATAGTGAACACAGAATTGGAATGATTACCTTTTTCCTTCTCTGACCATCTTCCAAAGAAAAGTCACATAAAGCTTTTTCAGCAGTAAAAAATGAAACCTTGTGACTTGCAAAAGGTCTTATAAGATAAGGCAGTGAAAAATTAAAGGATTGCCTTGAGTCACACAGTAAGCTTTCAATTCTCTAATCTGTTTTTTACAATTTAAGCAAAGCCAATTGTACTCACTGGAATAACTCCAGAGCTATGGTGATCCTGAGCACTTGTAGGACTGGGATCCCAAGATAATAGGAAGCTATAAAGAAACCTTTTACTGGTTTTGGCACTAAGCAGAATTTACTGTTTTATTCTATAGGAAATTTCCCTTTCACAACATTGGTGAAAAATGTCACTGTTTTCATTTAGTGGAACTTTGTTTTTTATTTGCATATCTAAATAATAATAATACTACTTATTACTATTAATAATAATAAAAATAATAGTCGTAGCAATAGTAGTAGTAATAATAATAATGTGGAGATCTAAACTGCCTGTCTTCCTAAATATCATATATGAATTACAACCAATTTATGTCAACAGTGAATAATTGCAGCCTACACTGAGGTCTCAGTTGCCTTCATACACATAACAGCATCATGTAGAACTATATAATTCAGAGATTACCCTGTGCATGTGTGTGTGTTCAGGACTGCTAAAATCAGAGCTGTGAAAGACACAGGTAGAAACTGATTCATTATTGGCCAACACAGAATTATTAGTTTCCAAAACCATCACATCCTGTGGGAGACTAGTCCTAGTTTAATAGACCTCAAAGAACATGAATAAAGCTTTGTTGTGCAAAGTTTGCTGTTTAAAGTGCATTTGTCTGAATCTTAACAATAGTGTAAGCATTTCAAAATATGCAATTCAAGCATAATTGACTTTTTTTTTTATTAGAGTTTACTGGCTAAATAGTTCATCAGCATTATAAGGGGCAGACAGTTATATGCATCAGTTTAAAAGAAAACTGTCAGATCCACTTCACAATATTATTTATTTTCAAATTTTTGTTAGACAGTATTAGAAGCTTAAAGGCAGAACTATCTACAATACCAATCCTACTGGGAATTTCTAGTGCAGAGCTTAGATCTGTACTGCTTTTTTTTTCCTTTTCTGGCTGCTGTTACAACTAGAGTACGAGTGCCTTGAACTGACAGCATAATTTACAGAAGTAGACATATCACCTCCTTAGGAAAGACAGATCTCAAACTGACTATGTGGACATTTAGAGGCTTTTTTTCTGCATAAATTCTGTTCTTTGCTTTTAACCAACTTTCTAAATTTAGGCAGAATCTATGCCAGATTTTTTTTTTTGAGGTTCCTCCAGACTTGTCATTTTTACTGCTATTTCTTTCACACTCTACAAATTCATAGTATTATTTTTCAGTTCAGACTCTGTTGTAAGTTCTGTATCAGAGTCTATTCAGCCAAGAGATTGATTGAAGTTAATATCAAGGTTCATGTAGAGAATTGACCAGTGGATCTGCTCTTTATTTCCTCTGAGTAAGCTTTTGCTTACTCTGTTTTATCGATTTAGTTTTGTTCTTTCTATTTTTAACTTTGTTTTCTATTATTGTTATAACTTTTAATAAAAAAACCAAACCACTCAGAACCACAATCCTTATTCCCCAAACTAATGAAGTTTCCTCAGGAAGCTGAACAGGACACAGATAGATTTGATCTATTTCACAGTAAATGATATCTGGTGTAAATGACTTAAATGTTGCCAGCAGTAATGCCCCAATAGGATCAGCAATATGCTTGAGGGAAAAAAAAAAAATCTCAAAACGACCATTTCATTAATTTAAGTTAAAAACTATGTGTTAGATTGACCATTGGTACAAAAGAAAACCAGCAAAGGACAAACAATTTGAGTGTGACTGAGAAGCTACCCTTTTAAAAGGAGGTTTGAAAAATTCAGCATAAGGAGCATCTCAACTCTCGTGATGTGCTGAGAATACATTGCTTTGCAAGCACAGTAACAAGAATAGGGAAAAAACCAACTGAAATAATATGAATAGGATGAGTTAGATGTGAAGATATGAATCCATCTCTGGCTGTTTTTTCTTACTTCTTTTACTCACTGATTTCCTGTGCGGCATTCAAGTTTTGGGGTTCCTTTATAAGACTGGACATAGAAAGTCTGGACATTGTCTGTGATTCTCCTAAGTGTTATAATATGAATATTGAAGTCATTCTACATCACTGTATTTTTTTTTGCTCTGATTTTATAATGAGAACAGTCTGTATATCCTGAGTCTATGTTATGTAGTCCTGTAGTTCTAAGAAAAACTGGCAGTATGATAGAAACATATTTCTGGAGTGAAAGAATAGTTTGCATTTATTGAAACATCTGACAGCTTATTATCACAAATCACAATCAAGCACAGTTGCTAACCCATTACCAATTTAGAGCCAATTTCACAGCTTTTTGGTTATGCTAATAAAAAAACAGTCACCTTAAGTAGTTGTCTGATTATTATGAAAAAATCTGCATATCAGCCCAGTATTTCAGTCAATTCAAATGCAAGTACAATTAATGGAATTAAATCTAAATAAATTGCATCATATTCAGGTGTTTTGCATTCCTTATCTGAACTTCAATGTATTTTCAAAAATAAGCATTGACATTGGTATTTGTCTTTGAAAAGTTTATTCAAACTTTTTTTATTAAAGATTTGGGCTGGAGATGAGAAGTAATATGAAATTTGCAGAAAAATGAGTCATAAGAGCAAAATAATTACTTACTTGGCTGGGAGTTTTTGCAGCTGGATTCTTCAGCCTAATTGGAACAAGCTCTTTTCTTACTATGACGTAAAAACTGGAAGAAATGTTTTGCACTCTGAACTTGTAATGATAGGCACTCAAATATGAAAGTGTTGACCTTTACTCTGTGCATGGAATTAGGAGATCCAAATTGCTCTGACTTCCTCTTAGCACTATCATAATTGAATATGTTAAAAAATGGTTTTCCTATGTTTGAAAGTCACGTAAGAGGATTTCTTCCACTAAATAAAGCTGACTCATTATGATAAAATTAAAGAGATCAGAAAGTCAAGAGTAAGCTTTAACAGTCTTAAATAAGAGAGAGTACAGCAATAAAATGAAAAAGCTTCAGGTCTTATCTGAGAACAGCCCTAAATAGTGTGTCTCCAACAGCAGAGCAGAAAGTCAGTATAAGCCTGTAGCCCTTTTCTTTGTGCCAAGCATTTCCAAAGGGTATTTCACTGTTCCAGTCAAATATGACATAATGAAATTACATGATTATGGGCCATAATAACACAGGCATTGCAGCAAATATCATCAATAAAAAGGTTAAATTTTTTAAAAAGGGAAATAATCTTGCAGGCTAACAGGGTCAGAAATTCAATGAGCATTCTAAATAATTGGATCCCATTAAAATGTTCCTTTTCATAGTTAATTTCTTCATTTGTAGATCATATGGGGTTACACAGTTAAAGATGGTTTACAGTGGAGGAAGAGAGGGAAACACAAAATTCTCCATTCTAAGTGATTCTGACTGTAAGCCAGGTACAAAGTATATGCAGAGCATTAGTACGCAAGTATGCAACTGATCTTGCATTAGTATCATGCAAGATTGATTACCAGCACAAATAATTTCTCTATTAACCCAGAGACTGCATTGTGGCTAACTCAAATGTAAAATTCTATCATAAAAATCTACATTAAGTTGTCTGAATTATGGTTCATTACTCAGTCAACCAATTGAACATGCTCAGTTTCTGGCAGGATACAGCCTATCAACCTCATAGACTACTTGTAATGGCAGTGGGGATGTGTTAAAGCAAAACAACAACAAAGTCATCTCTCAGGGGTTCTTTGTAAGGATTGCGTGTTTTGTTTAATTTTTTAAGTGGACATAATTACTTAATTATTTTATAAGAGAACAAAACTGATTTCTATACTTCACTCATTTTTCTCTCCTCATTCATTGTATATCTATTCTCTCTTTTCTTTCTTTTCCTGTTACTGTTAATAATTTCTGTGCTGTCTGTTCCAGAAGCCAAATGATAGAGTCACAGACACATGTAAGCTGAATGGACCTTCAGAATCTAAATGCTTTTCCAAAAGTAGTAATATAAACTACATCTTCTTTTATTTGCTGTTTGGATAAACCAAAACTTTCTGTAACAGTTATTACCTCTGCCTCACTCAAGATGTCTTAATCTCTGAAAACTGTTAGCTGTGAACAGCCTGCACTCAAACTCTTTAAACATCTTGGTATAAGGACTGACTTCCACCTCTAAGAAGAAGTAAAATAAGGATGAGGTTTGGCTCAGTGAGTGCAACACAATTTCATACAGAAGACTCAGTATTTTGATATCACTATCTCATTCAACAGATTGTAGGCATATGATTTCATGAAAGAGAGCATAGACAAAAGATGAAATCTTATCTTCTGTCATTTTCAAAACCTTTCTAAAGAAAGTCATAAAAACAAAAATTTAATTATATTTTCTGTCTGAATAAGGGAATTACAGAAAAAAACACAAGACAGAAATGTTTTATAGCCTCAATGTTTAAGAGAATAGGAATCTTAAGCATAAAACTAAAACATAGAAAGCCATAAGGATTTATGTTTCTATTAAAGGAAATTCAGGAATGCTAGAGGAAGAGAGTTCATATGGAAGAAATACCAAATTTAAAAGATTTTTTTTCGATGTTCGTTAAACTATCAAAATGTTAGAGATTCCCCTGAAGCCTGGTCTTTGCAATTTGATTTAAACTTCATGTATGGTTTGAATTGCAGACACAATACTACATTTGATAATGGAGGGAATTGGTTACACCTGACTCCAGACACAAATATATATTTCCATGTTTGAGAAGTCCAATGGTAAGGATGCACACTTTCGTACTTCATGATTTAAAGTGATTCAGTATGTAAAACAGACACAATAATTGATCTTGGGGACACAAAATGAGAGGAGTTAATGGAAAAAAACTAATTTGGCAGAATTATTTGACTTTTAACATACATAGTTGTAATGGTTTGAACCTGGCTTTTGCCCAAACCCACAGTAGTGGCTTCCCCTCCCTTATATTAAATTTAAAGGCTAAGAAACTTTAGAGATTACTTTTTTGATGTTTGATGAACTTCATATTCTTTCAGGACCAGAAATCAGAATCACTCAGAAAGCGAAGCATGGATCTCTGTTCTTTTCAAATTTCTTAGAGACATTTTCTGAGTAAGCTGGCTTTTATCACACTGTTTTATAAACTTTGAGCTTGTTTGTTGTTTTGATTTTTCAGTACTGTTTTCCATACAGTAAATTCTCTGAATTCAATATAGTTTATTATAATATAGTATGCCAGCTGTGCTGGTAAATAGTGATATTGCATCAAGATTGATTTCATATTGTAATTTTTTAATTATGGGGGGTTTTAGGCAACTTTTCTCAGTTTCTAAGATGTTAAATTTTGACTTTCCCTTTCATTCTTAAATGAAATATCCGAAGTCATAATTCTAGCACATATAAATATTTATGACATTCTGCTCTTCAAGAGACTATATGCTTTTGAAGATGTCAATAGAATTAATTTAAATGGATGTGACTTTTTATTTATAGAAAAGGAATCACAGGTTCTGTACAACAAGCCTTGCCTGATAAAAGGCATATTTTAAAATTACGGAGAATCTTACACAGGTAGGTCTGTGTCACACACACATACCTGGGTGTGCAGATCTATGCATGTATGAGAATACAAAATTTGACAAAACCACGTGATCACTCACTGCATTTGTTTATCAACCTGATACAGATTAGCAAAGTTCCTGTGTTAGATGCTCTTGAGAATTTAGGCACTGTTAAAGCTTTGGGATGTCAGGGTATATTTGTGAGCTTTGATCTCCTTGTTTGGGATATATTTTATGCTGCAGATGCCTTAGTAGCTGACAAAGTGCCATCCTTCCTGAAATTCCATGTGTATTCACCCAAACACATGCTTTCAGAGTTACACCTATCAGAAGATTGTTTATCTCTGATCAATTAAATCATTTCAGGCGAGGTTTAAATTAGATATTAAAAAAAGGTTCTTCACCAGGGGGTGATTGGGTACTGGAACAGTGTCCCCAGGGCAGTGGTCACAGCACCAAGCCTGACAGAGTTCAAGAAGCATTTGGACAATACTCTCAGGCACATGGTGTGACTCTTGGGGACGGTCCTGTGCAGAGCCAGGAGTTGGACTCAATGATCCTTGTGGGTCTCCTCCAACCCAGCATATTCTGTGACTCTGTGAAAACATCAGGAAAGAAAAGAACAGAGGTTGGTAAAGGAATACATTAACCACAAAGGTTAAGAATAAGGCTAAGCAGTTTGTCTGAAAAACTGATATCTTTTGTAAGAGAAATTAATTGATTAAAAAGTACTTCCTCTGTACCTAAACATCTTCCCTTGTCTATATTTGCAGACCATGATGAATAGAACAGCACCAGTAGGATGGAGAGCAGTCCTTTGATGCATGAAAGTTGTGTGAAAACAGGTTTAGAATAAAGTAAGTTCAGAAACATCCCATGTCCCAATATTTACCTGTTACTTTACTTCCAGCTTCTCCATGTACAGCAAATAGAAGTAATTTAGAGTGACAGTTACACACAACAGAGTCTTAATACCACAAGATGATTTTTGAATCCTTTTTCCACTCAACACATTGCTAAAAGCACCTACTCTCGTGTGGAAAGTGTTGTCAAATACTCCTGTCAAATCCTCTTCCAATGCTCTTCCCCACTGCTGCACAGTCAAGACACATTTTTCTTTAATTCTTATTTTAAGAACTATGTCAGATCTACCTGTTTTTCCAATTTATTTTCAATATTATTCAGTTCTCAGTGTGTGTAAAGCAGCTGAAAGGTTTTCACCTTCAATTTTCATTGTCCATATTTTGTTACTAATGGTCTTTCTTACATAATGAAGGTAATGAGAAAATGAGTTGAGACCTTAACTCAGAACATGCTTACATGTGTCTTGGAGTTCAGGTTATTAGAGTAACTTTATTAGAAGTTGTTCTTTTCATAGATAATGACTTTGGAGATCTGCCAAGAAAAGTGTACATGTTCTCAATGAGTATAAAGTTAGGTGAAAAACTGGTTAAGCAACTAAAAGAATTTATAAGATTTAGAAGTGTTTCAGTATTAAAATGTCATGGACAAATGGTAATCTGTGGATGTGTAGATTTGAGAGAAAGCAACTAAAATCATTCTCAGTATTTCCCCCCCACCATGTGCTCTTTAGTTCCATCACAACCTACAGCTGTGAAAATTGATTGAAATTTACTTTTGAAAGAAACTGATATTTATTTTTATTGATAATTAGAATTTTGAAATGTATCTGAAATTTCTGAAAAAATTCCAACTAGTAACACAAAAACATTCTTTTTATAGAATGGGAAAAGGTGCATTAAAGATTTTATATTTATATATTCGATTCAACTTATATTATGACACTAATCCTAGATGAGTCAATATGTTCAAGTATAGCTGTAGCTGTTCATGCTGTCCAAGCAAAACCTCTAAACAATTTGACAGTTCAGAGTTACAAATTTTGTTGAAATCAGTACACATGGGTTTTTCATAGAGATATTAAGAAACTGCAGTTTGAAGATGTTTGTTTAATGCCTTTTTTCCAGTTCTAGAACATTCCAGCAACCTTAGATTATTAGACATACTCTCTGGAAAGCCACTTTTCTAAGAATATTTGTATTCCTAGTGCTACATATGTTAGACTGTTCTACACAGACCAGTTGGTTAGATTTACCTTTTAAAAAACACAATAAGCCTTTTGTTTTCTAATGTCTCTGAAACCTTTATATTATATTAATTATATTATATACTTTCCTTTTTTCATGTTTGAATAACAACATACAAAGGGTTCCTCAAAAGTCTTTCATCAAAAGATTGGAGAAAAGTTAAATATTTGGAATTGTGTCTGTTTCTGTATCTTGCTCAGAATAATTTTCTCACCAGTATCAGGGACAAATTTCAGAAATTTTAATACATTTTAATTCAATTTTTTATGAAGTTGATTCTCAATTCAATTTTTTATGAAGTTGATATTAATCTTCCACCATGAAATGATCATTTTGTACTCTGAGGGACCAAAGTTTGTAGAAGCATAGACGGATGTAAACAAGACATCTTCTGAGTGTTTAGTTTAAACCAGGAAAGCCAAGGCTTTCCTGGGATAATTCAGATCTTTGTGGCTGGTATTCTAGACGGCTCTGTTTTACATAAAGTTATCCTTAGATAACTTTCAGACAATTTGAATTTTATTGACCTCAATTTAACCATGGAGGAAATAGATGAAACAAAGATAAAGGACATCATATCTTATTCATGAAGTCTGGAATCTTCACAAGCCTTACTGTAATTTATAACTTTGGGGATGGGGACATCCAGATGCAGGCACAGTAACATTAGTTTCTGTGATAGGGTGTCTGGAATGAAATTTTTACCAAAGGTTTAAGGTTAAGGCAAGTATTCTAAAAGAAGTTTGAAGGTTGGTTAGCTCACAATAACTTGTGCTGTTAGAAATTACTACAAGCGATGACACAGTTTTGAATCTTCTTTAGCAATTTGGATGATGGTATTGAAATTCTTTGTCTGCAAATTTGTACACAATTCCTAAGTGGAGGAGCATTTGATGAGTGGGAGTGCAGAGCTGCCGTTCAGAATCAGTCCATTAAGTCAATCCATTTCTCTTGGCAGGTTGAAAAAAATAGATTAACATAAATAATAACTAATTTTAAAAAGTCATCTGCAAAGTTCAGAATTACCCTGATATCAGTGTGGGCTGGGGGATGAACAGATTGAAAACAGCACTGAGGAGATGGACTTGGGGGTGTTGTGGGATGAAAAGACTCCGCCTGGAATACTGTATCCAGCTCTGCAGTCCTCAGTACAAGAAAGAAGTGGACCTGTTCAAGTGGATGTAGAGGAGGGCCACAAACATTAGCAGAGGGCTGGAACACCTCTCCTATGAGGAAAAACTGAGAGATTTGATGTTGTTTATTCTGGAGAAGACTTCAGAGAAAGGTCAACAGACCTTTCAGAGTCTGTTGCAATTGGACAAGGTGTAATGGGTTTAAACTAAAAGAGAGTCAATTCAGACTAGATATGAGGAAGAAGTTTTTTTACGATGAGTGTGATGAAACACTGTCACAGGTTGCCCAGAGAGGTGACAGATGCCCCATCTCTGGAAACATTCAAAGACAAGGAACAGGGCTCTGAGTGACCTGATCTAGTTGAAGATGTCCCTGCTTATGTCAGAGGTGTTGGACTAGATGACTTTTAAAGGTCCCTTCCAACGCAAGGATTCTATGACTCTTTGACAGCAATATGGCCTTGCTGCAGTGAAGGCCAGCGGTGTACAGAGCTGCAATAAGAGTAGGCAGCACATCCAGCTCTTTTCAGAACTGCACAGGAAGACAGACCACAGATAAAATTTGCAATGAGGGAAATTCCGATTAAGTATAAAGAAACAACTCTTCACAGTGAGAGTGATCACTGGAACAGTTTGCACAGAGAAGTCTTGAATATCTGAGACTGAGAAACCTGATCCAACTTCAAATTTCATCCTGTATTAGTAGGAGTAGAACCAGATGACCCCCAAAGTTCTCTTCCTACCTGAATTATTCTATGCTTCTGTGAGGAAGATTATTGCTATTTATGATTACTCAGTGATGATTCTTTAAGGTACCAGCAAAAAGTTTGTCAGTCAAATATAAGATGCCTGTAGTACTTATAAGGCAAAAGCCTGCTTATACATTAAGGAATCAATCTTGAAGACCTTAATGTGATCTTTCAGTCTATGTTTTCCAAGGACTAGACCACTTCTAAAGTTCACCAACTTCTAAAGAACTTAATTGTTACCAAAATCCTTTTCCACTGGTCAGTTCTCTCTGCTTTCCAATATTGTCTTTCAGATACAAATGAAAGTTAGATGATCCACTGAAGGTATGTCTCACTGTGGTTATGGCTTCAGTAAGGTGGTAATCTAAAAAGAAATCTGTTCCTTGTTTATAATAAAGAGGATTTTTAATATAATTTTTTAATAATTATAAGATCAGCATCACTTATATTCAGAATATAAAATTATTTTCAAAGGTCTTTTTGTTCTTTTTGTTCTTAATCTTTCCACAAACATGACAAATAAAGAATACAAACTTGAAAGAATGAATCATATGAACTTGAAGAAGGCAATGTGAAAAAATGTTATTCAGCATACCAGGAATACAAATAGCATATTTATGGAACAGATAGATAAAGAGGTAGGTAAATAAGATGACAGATATCTGAAATCATTATTTTAGATTAAACAAATGCCAAATTAGAGTTAGAACATTGACTATTATAAAAATGTACATCCTGTGGACACACGCGTAATGAAAGGTTCGTATCACTTAATTATATATTTTCCAATATTTAATTATCTGAACAAAAAATGCCATACTGATCATAAAGGCCTGATTACCATCAGAAAATTTCAGCAGTTTCGTTATGACTTTTTCTGCAAAGTACATTAAAGAAAGCATATTTCTCAGTGTTAGAAAAGATTTTTAACATTGGCCTTTCATCTGATACAGATCCTGAAGTCTGGCTGGAGCAGTGTGAGGACCTTTCTATTTTCTTTTTCCATGAACAACTGGGCACATTTTGCCACATCATAAACTGTGGAGAGATCACTGCTCTTATATCTTCTTTATAGGGGCTGAAAAGTGAAGTTTCTCATAGATTCTGTTCCTAATATTGCAAGACTTTTCTACTGAGTGTGGCTCTGGGATAAGGCGCAGTGCAGGGCAGTGAATTGGAACTGATGGGGGAAAAAAATGACTAATCCCATTGTGGGTCCTCATAAAAATGGTAGGAAAAAGAGCAAATAGACAACCTGGAGAAGAAGAATCCACTGCAGTCAGAGAAAGGTGGATTAAGAGAAATGAAGAACACATGTACAACTATCAAAAGGTTAAAAAGACTTCAGACTAGGAGACAGGAGGAGATCACTGAAACCTGACTGGGATGTCAGCCTAAACTGATGTGTGTGAATTGCTCCTGAGGAGTTACCCTAAACAGGCTGCTGAGAATAAGACGTCCAAGACATGTATCCTCCCATAATCTTGAAATGACCCCAAAAGTTTTATCTAGGTACAACTCTTGGTATCTGGCTTTGAAAGTGATTTCTGATGTCTTTTAGCTGCCTTACATACTGGTTTATGTAGAGGTTACTAATCTTGCTTTTCCACTAAGGGTAGATGCCATTATGACAGAACAGAACTCTGATTTTTCAATTTCCTTTTAAAAATAGTAACAAAAAGATTTACACAATTATTTCTCCAAGGCAGACCATATTCCCACTAAAAACACATGATAAGACAGTTACAGGCTATATCATAAAGTGAAAATAATAAGACTAAATTAAGAGCAGCCATGCATTTTTTTCTTTTTTTTTTTTCCCTAAGATTTAAATACTTACACTTTTATTGTGGTTTTCTAGTTGATAAACCTGGTTAATAAATGTGATTCATATAGAAAAATGAAGAAAGAAAGTGTGAGAAACAGAAAGAATGAGCAACAATTCATCTATTTTGTTTTGTCTGGGAAATGATTGGGTGAAGGGTACCACAATCTTATATAATCTTGTGCAGCAGCTTAAAAGCACAAGGTATTTTCTATTATTTATACAATTCATATTTTAAAAAATATATATACTGCAGCCTAGGCACTTCAGAAGTGCTGTAATCTAGGTTGCTGCTAGCAGCAGAATGAACTCTCAAAACTTATGGCTTTGCCACCTGATATGAAAATATCTAAATAAATAAAATCCATTCCCAATTGTACTCTCAGCTTGCAAACATATTTTCTTTCCTCATAAGGCTGTCAATATAAGATATTTGGTGAAACAATTTGTCTGAACTGAAAACAGTCTCAGCCAGTTGAAAACAACACTTCTTTCCCAATATATTTATCCAAATTAAACTCAGAATCTGTGACTGTCATGGTAAGCTGATAACTGTACACTGATGTATATTATGCAGTTTTAAATGATTGTGTCTTTGTTCAGTATCTGCTTCTGGGAGTTGTATAGTACTTCTGTTTATTTTTCAGATGATTAATTTTCCAGAATCTTTAGATTCTTAGTATTAGTTACACTTTCTTAGCCAGGAGCTTCCAATATAGTTGAATGTCAATATAGTTGAATGTCACCTGCTCTTTAAATGGTGGTGTCCAGAAATATTCCTGCATCTTGCTTTGGGAGAATGAGAATCTGCAAATATAGACATTAATAAGAAGCCAAAGACGGACTAAGGGCAGAAATATATATTGTCCACTTTTTCATCTATGATGATTTACTGAAGTCTATGATCACGTATTAAAAAGTATCATTTCACTAACACATTTTTAGAGTTTATTTTCCCAAACAAATCCTTCTACTTAATTAGTAAGTGACATATTCCGGCTGGAGAACTGAGTGCACCTTCCATATAAATGATACTAAAATAATAATGCATTTCTTTCTGTTTTCTTTTGTGAACATGAATCTTTAGGTACAAAGTCTTAAAAATTCTTTGTTAAAACAAGAAAGTTTCTTTAAAGAGATGTGTGGAGACTGTCATATATTCACAGTAAATATTAGAGATGATCCAGTTAAAAAATTCAGGAAATATCACTTCCCCTTAAAAGCCAAATCTTCCATTGTTCTAAAGAGAGGTAGAGCTCTCGTAGCCTCAGGTTTAGGGAAAAATTAAGAATGCCTCACGTATTCAGACACACAGTGGATCAAGTCCTGCATCAGTGTAAGGCATTGACAAATTAAAAACCTCTCTGCGATACAGTGCTGAATATTTACTTCAAATTGGGTCTTTTTCATATGCGAAGACTAGGAAAGAGCTAAACCACCACAACCAACTGCTTTATAACTTCCTTTTTTGTAAATATTATGTTTTAAGCATTTTTCACTTCATATTTTCACTCTTAATGACATGGGATAATGTACTCAGTTTTCTTCTTTTCCATTTATTCTGAGGCTGAATGTTTGAGAGATATCTACTGAGGAGAAAAAATGGTGATGATTATAGTCAGGAAGTACATAATCTGAAATGCTAAGAAAATCTCAAATTATTAACCTTTTCTCATTCAAAAGGCCACTAGTGCTGACTACTTAAATATACTAATGAGCCCCTACAGCATCACTTCAAGTTACTTTTCTTTAGAAGGAATAACTCGCGAGCAGAAGCTGAAGAATACTGACTAGTGTTTAGTTCCTATCTTTGGGGGGAGTTTTTTGTATACAAGGGAGAACTGAAAGTGATGAGTAGATTATTCTTTTTTTACTATGAAGAAAAAAAATCAAAGCCCAAAATACCTATATTAGAAAATTAAATATGTAGTTGTACTTGACAGCAGTGAAAGCACAGCTATAGTGTATCACCTCTATCAAGTACTCAATAACACTTGACAGGTGTACACTGCTGGTAAATATTGCCTAAATTCAAATGTTTGAAAAAAATCTCTGGCTTCATACAGCTGTTTGTGAATGAGCCATTAGCACCCTTGCTGTGTATCCTTCTTTGCAGCAGTCATCTGTCAAACAAGTAGCTAGCTCTATATGAAGGGAAAAAAACAAACATGAGCAGCAACCACAGCAGCAACAACTTCTAATTACCTCCAAGTGAAAAAAAATCGCAATATAACAGTTTGGGAAGAAAAAGTAGTGTTTTTAGTCCCCAAAGATGACTTTTTTGCACAGAGAAAGCCATCAATAACTTCTCTGACATTATACACTGACCTCATAATATTTGTGCTTTCTATTCTAGGGTACCATTTACCTCATACCTTGTTAGAGTTAGGTTTTGATTCTGGAAAAGCAACTCAGAGGACAGAACTCTTGCAGACCTCCATGGAAATGTTTCTGGGCATGGTCTGGAAGTACTTTTAACAATTTCAGGAATCAGCAGATAAAGATTACTTTAAAAATTAACTTGATGATATTTTTAAAAATTCGTAACACTTATTAAGTAAAACTGTAGCATAAAAATGGCTTGATTCAAGTTTGAATCTGCACTATGAACCTCAGGGTTCAGAACAAGATAATGTTGGAAGTGTAATTTGATAAAAAGTACAAAATCATATTTTAATATCTGGATTTTCATATTTCCTCTGTAACCTTGAGACACAGAAATTGGCAGAATAATTTTTGTGTGAAAGTCAAAATAACTTATATTTTCATCCTAAAATTTAAGAATTTTCTAAGACAAAAAAAATAAAAAGTCATGAAAGAACAGTGTAAGGAGTAAAGGCAAAATCTTATTATCAGTGGAGAAACCCACTGGCTTCTCTGAAGCTGCCCTTTTATCCTATAACTCCTTCTCTTGTAAGCCCTACCTGGGGGCAAAAAATCTACCAGCAAATAAACAAAAAAGCCCAACTCATAATTACATTTGGTTAGATGGAACAAAGTGAATTTTGGTGTTGTTCAGCATGAGCACTCCTACTGAGCAACCATCTGCACACAGTCTCTCTTTCTAACTAGATCTGAACTAGTTTTGCAGCAAAGAGTTCTCTGCAGTCACAGTGGAGAATTGTGGAGAAGCTGGCAAGGTCATGACCTGTACAATGGAACACTTCTGCCAAGAAAATGAGTTAATTTCAGTAGCTGAAAGAGTATAAGATGCTATGAAATCCCTTGTAGGTAATAACCTTGTTTGTCATTCTTTGAATTTACCAAACAGGTATATAAGTGATATTCATATCTGTTAGAGGGACACTCTGTGAGACAAACATTCCTTGTCTGTCTCTTGATCATTTTCAGAAGTGGTATCTGCATGTGGAATCTGTTCCAGATGTAGATGCATGTCTTTAGCATTCTGGACTTGAATGCTGCCTGTATTCCCCGAATTTGGAACTAGTAACAGTTACAAACCTTTATTATAGAGAGCTTCATTTTATCCAAAGACTACAAAGACAATGAGAATCTTTGAGCACATTTCATTGGACTTGTGCTGGTTCCTGGAAGAAGTTGCTGCCTATTTGTGCACAACTGGCATTTCCCTGCCATTGACTTCTTCTCCTTCTTGACATCCCCTCCGTCTTGGATGTCTCACTTCTCACTTATATCTTTCTATTGATCCCTCAGTCTTGGTTACTGCCTCCTCAACTCATTCCCACATCTGTGGCTGTCCCACAGCTCCTAAAGAGTTGTTCCTAGGTCGCTGTCAGACCCAAGTTCCTTTTTCCCTTTCACTAGTTTCTCAGAACTCCAGGCTACTCCAGATTTCCACCTACTGCTCTCAGGCTTCCTGCAATGTGTGCCTCCTCCTCGGGCTTCTGCACTTTATTATACCAGATGTACTGTCTCGGGCCCATTGAATTTTTTTACTCCAGTTTCACCAAAGAGGCTAAGTTACCACACAGTTATCTTGCTTCACAGCTGATACATAAATATATGGAGTTGTAGCTGTGTTACTTAGTATTTTAGCTCTTGGCAAAGGAATATCAATAGTTTATCTCATAGCCAGAGAGTAAAAGGAGTTTTTGCAGATGTCACTTTTCTTTTCCCCCGTGGGATAATTTTATTTATTTGTATAACTGTGGAAATAACTTCCTTTAAAATACTGGCAAAATCCTCCAAAATGTTATATATCTTCTACATTAGAAAAAAAAAAAAAAAAGGAAGAAAAAGATAAAGGCAGCAACCTGGAACTAAATTTTTGATTCCCAGGATAACTTAGCTGTCATGCAAGCACGAAAGGAGCAGAAACATGCCTGAGGCTAGTAGGACAATGTAGTAGTATTAGGTTTCTTTGAACTGTAATGTTTTACTTCCCATGGGTCACTCAGTGACATTCAAGAGACTGTTTCCAGAGAGAACAGACCTGGTCAGTCAGTCTAAAGAACATGAAAACTGGCATTTTCTGATATGCAAAAAGACTTATTTTTTCTAACTAAAGTTGAAATTTTTCTTCATGTTGCTTTTGAATTGGATTTTCTTGTGAAATTCATTCACATAAATACTTCAATAATAACAGCAAAATACATCCAACTGTATCTGACTATTTTCTTGTGTTAGTAGACAACTTGCATCTTGAAAAAATTTCATTTTTGAAAAGTATGATTTAGACTCTGCAGCTATACTCTGCTTTGAGCAAGGCATCTGAATCTTGTTATATCTGAATTTTTACACTGAAGTATAAAATTTTCCTGGTGTATTGTGAAAGATCTGAATACAGACTACTGCAGAACACTAACTTTCTGCTATATAATAAACACAAAGCTATATTGTTTCTTCATTTTAATTTAATAGAGTTGTGAGGTATAATATGACAACCTCTCTAAAAGCTGTCTTACTATGCTTGAAATTAATTATAAGCTTTCAGTTTTCATAATTAGAAGACAATGAAAAGCTATGGCAGTTGTCTGGCTGTCAGCTTCTTCAAGGCGTAGCGGTGAATCAACCTGCATGGAAAGTTTCTGATCAAGGTCACTTAATTTCTTACCCAGAAGGTGAGCACAAGCTCTGAATGAGGAAGAGGAAGCAGACCTATGCTTAAACCCTAACAGAAAACATTCAAGTAGCTCTTATTTCCAAAATAAGCTGTTTGGGAAAATAAACCAAGGTTGTGAACCTGTGCGCACAGACTGCTGTGAACTGCAGATTTCATGTGTGTTGCTGCATTCCTTGAACAGGCAAACTGCCTTTGAAATCAGCACAGACACTGAGCAGGACAGAAATTCGGTTTTGTTTTTTGACCTCACTTTTTCTATTTAATCTTCTCTTCAGAGTAAAACAACAGCTCTCAAACATGCTCCTTATAAATTTAAACTGCACTTCTTCTCAAATATTTCATCATCCATTCGTCGTTCTTAGAAGTAGGCTAATGAACACACAGAAAATATGAGATTGTTATCCCACTCGCAGTTTTCAAAAAGACTTTCTCTTAACATGATAACGTATCTATTATTCTTTGGTTGCTTATTGCAAAAATAATTAGCTGCATGTAAAATACAGCAAACACTGGCTAGGATTTCTTGGTTCATTAAAGCCACTTTGCTCTTGGCACAGATTTGGAAGCAGCATGGAAATGATATAAGTGATTTGTCCTAGGCAGGACAACTCTGTAGAAATCTGGCAGCAGAGCTTTTCTCTGCCTAGACCAGCTGTACTTTATGGATCACAGTACAATACAGATGTTCCCATATTTTTTCAAGATAAATCTTTTTCTTATAAGACAGTGAAGCCAACTTACACTGTCACAAATATACTTCTTCCATGATCACCTACGGAATTTCTTGTTATTATGTCTTGTTCTGTATTAAAATAACTTATTCTAAATAAGATTTTTTTTCCATTTTATAAATCAGCATGTAAATAAATAACATAAGGACATTTATAATATATAGTATATAAGTTTATAGACCATGTAGTTTTAATATGTAAAATAATATATAATTTTATAATAAAAAGCATTTCTACTTATATAGCAATGTATAAACAATTGCAATGTTACACAAGTCCTGCTAGCAATTTTGTCCTGCTTAAGGACAGCAAGATACAAATATTTAACCATATTTATTAAAGCTAATGCATTTTATAAATTTTTAAAGATAACATACTTCATCTTTTTCTTACTGAATGCTGGTTTTATTTTAATTTAAAAAGTAAAAAAAAAATATGCTATCTCACAAGGGTTTTATAAAGATTCTGTTGTTGGAAAAAAATCAATGAAGAAATATTAAAGTGAGGGCATAAAAATGAAATTATTCTGAAATGAGTTGTCAGTGGCATTTTCATAATAAATAATCTTCAGGTTCTATGTCATCATGTCAAGACTTTTATTAAGTGGGAAAACAACAAAAATGCTAAGTCTGGTTGGAAGAATAATATAAGTATTACTTCTGTGCTTACCAAAACCATGAGAGCTTTGCTGACACAGGAGCAGAACAAGATCTGTTGTGTACTATTTTGTAAAAAAGCAGCATGGAGGTCATAAAAACCCTCTGTTTTTTTTCTTTCTTTCTGGGCAGCTCATGTTTTCTCCAGCTCGCTTTAGAGCCAAGGGAAACTCAGCACTATATGAACAAAACTAGATTTCCTTGCTTGTTCTAGCAAAATAGTTTACTAGGAAAAAAAAATAAAAAAAATCTGTCTTGTTCTTGCTTTCAATCTAGTCAATCTAGAACATCTCCAAAATAATTAAAGGAGTTATTTTGCCTATTGTTCTTTTTTTTGGGGCATCTCTCAAAGGAAACTGTACATTGGTTGATTAATGAGATAATGTGCATGTTCTCACTAGTCTAATTGTTATCACTAATTTTTTTTGTTTGCTAGTTTTGGGTTTGTTTTTCTTTTCTTTGAAGTATGTTTTTTAAGCAAATGCAAAATAGTCAGTTCTAGAGCTGTTGCTTTGTGTTCTGAGATAGATCAAATGATGCTTTGATGGAGACCAGCAGGGAACCACAAAGGGGTTCCCCAACTCTATGATCTTACTGCAATTTCCATAATTAACTAAGCATCCTGAAATGTTGTCTGCATTTTTCTGAAGATAATTTTAACTCAGTGTCTGTTGTGAAGTATATTGATTGTGACTATCTTCAGTGAGCCCACAATTTGTTCAAGAAATGACTAAACATACAGACACATATAGCACAAATATTCATAAATGAACATCTAGAATGTATTACTAAATCAGGAAGAAACATATCTATGCATGCTGCAGAGAAAAAATGGAGAGGAAAATATAACTGAACTAAACCCTAGTACAAATTAATTTGATCTATCTGTTTGTGCATCTATCTGCCTGCCAATCACTGGTTTAGGAGGAAATGTGGTCTGATTCCTGCTGTTATATCAGCCCTCTATTAAAAATTCTCTTGCAGTCTTAATTGTTTTGAAGATTCTGAAATGGTTTTTCAATTAATTATTTTCTTTTTTAAAGTAATAATATGAAGACATCAGTCATATTTGGAAAAATAACTTTTTTTTCTCATTGTCTTCAGTCGCTGTTAAGATTGTAGCTACAGCCAATGATTACTATTATTATTAATAATGTAACAAATTAATATAAAAATAACAAAAAAAGACAGCTTTTAAGAGGAAGAGAGAAAAGAGGCTTTTCAGATTTTAATAATTTTTCTAATGGACATTTTGAAAAATTAATAACAAATGTATTATCCATGTCATTTTACAATTCCTGTTATTTAGCTGCATATTAGCATACAAATAAAAACTCTACATTTCATAAACTAGAGGGAGTTTTTATGACTCAATTTTTTGAGTTTTTTATAATTTTTCTTAGTCTGCTATAACTTAGAAGAATTTATATTGTTAAGTTTGACATGAAAAGAAAAATATTTTGCAGAAGCAGTCACTGTAAATGACAAGTTGTTCTGAATGAAAAATGTATAATTGAACATTTTTCTTTTCCCAGATGGAATAGAAATTTAAAGAAAAACATGTTGCTGGTTTAGATTGGATTCATTAAAAAATGTTTGAATGTAGAAGTATGGTAATCTAAAAAGAAAAGAACTATTTTAGTGGTTTCTAAGGGGATGTTATAATTGTCATGACAATAACGGTCTATTTTTCCTTTTTCTCCACCAAGTAATTTGTTAATGTCTGCAATGCAGAACATGTGCAGTAGTAAAGCAAACTGGTACAAATGGATTTACATGACTGTAAAAGAAGTCGCTGTGACCTCTCAGTTTTCATTTGCCAGAAATACTCCAGCCCTGACAATCTTCTGTATGACCTCTTCATGCAGCAGATGTCCAAAGGAGACTGTGACCCTGTTGGAAGCCCATGCTGGAGCAGGCTCCTGGAAGGAGCTGTGGCCCCACGGAGAGGGGCTCAAGCTGGAGTAGATTTGCTGGCAGGACTTGTGACCCTGAGGGGGACCCACACTGGAGCAACCTGGTCCTGAAGGACTGCACCCCATGGAAGGGATCTACATTGAATCAGTTTGAGAACTGCAGCCTGTAGGAAGGACTCATGTTACAGCAGTTCATGGAGGACTCTCTCCCATTGGAGGGAACTCCACAATGGAGCGGGGAAAATAGTGAGAGGAGTCCTCCCCTGAGGAGAAAGGAGCAGCAGAGATGAATTGACTGCAGCCTCTATTCTTCATCCCCCTGTGCCACTGTGGGGGAAGAAGGAGAGAAAATCGGGAGTGAAATGGAACCCAGGAAGAAGGGAGGGGTGAGGGGAAGGTGTTTTAAGGTTTATCTTTTATTTCTCATTATTCTGTTCTGATTTCATTAATAAAAAAATCAAATCAATTTTTCCTTACCTCGAGCCTGTTTTGCCCATGACAGTCAACTGGGTGAGTGATCTCTCCCTGCCCTTATGTTGACCCATGAGCCTTTCACTATATTTGCCCTCCCCTGCCCAGCTGAGGAGGGCAGAAATAGAGAGGCTTTGGTGGGCACCTAACATCCTGCTCTAGACAGAATATGACTGTTACATCACTAACAGAACTAAACAAGACTAATGGAACGTCACTAATTTAAGCTGTGGTTGATGTACAGAATAAAAATATTTCCCCTATAACTCCTTCTTCTGTTATCTCTCGTTTTCATCTTTGATTTCCTTCCTCTCCTTACCATTCTCTCCAACTTCCCTGCTACTATACCCGAATATTCCTTATTGACTGTGTTTTCGTACATCATTCTGTCTTCATTATTATTATAAATATTATAAATATCATCTCTGTATCTGATCAAAGATCTGCTGAAAAGAGCAAGAGTACTCTCATTACAGCAACTGCAGCGTAAACACATCCCATTTTACATATAACTATGCTCAAAAATGTGATCTTTGCCCTTTAACAAAATAAACTCCATTTAACAAGCTTAGTGGTGATTAAACTGTGGGAAGTCTCTGTGAAGAAATGTGGGATTCTTTTAATTTCCAAAAATGGGTACTTTGGATGGAACTTCTAGAATTAGACACTTCAGCTGCTTCACAGGTATTACTTCAGTTGCTGAAAAAGCTTGCTTTTTTTTTTTTAACTTTTATTTGAAAGGTGGCAGATTGCTGCTTCTTTCTGCCTTTGCTTCTTCTTATCAAACCAGAAAACCAGAAAAGACCATCTGTATGTCTTCGGGAGATGATATTGAGTTACTAAAGGTTATTTCAAGTTGAACAGCCAGGCATAGAGTGAATTTTGGAATAGAATTGCAAATAATGGCATTGCCTGTATAAATCTGCACCTGTTTTTTTTTACTTCTTCCATGGGCTGCATATTTGTTTGTTAGTCTTTTCTGCTGGCACCTCAACTTGAGTGTGACTAAGAATGCAGAGAACCAACTCAGTATCAAA
>VZRE01010449.1:0-23460 GCA_013396775.1 Cephalopterus ornatus | reverse complement strand
AAAAAAAAAAAAAAAAAAAAAGTGGGAACTTTTCTGTAATGGATTCAATGCAAAACATAGGAATCAATAAAAGGGCCCACACAGGATGGCAGGGCCAGGAACAGGAGCAGAAAGGACAATGCAGAGAAAAAGGATATTTATCGCATACCAAGGAGCCCTTAAAGTGTCTCAGGCATTTCATTTAAGTCCTCCCTTGTGTATACCTAAGAGTAGCTTGGAACACAAGTTTGTAGAGGTTTTTTTTACACATTGGCTTTTAAATGTTCTATTTCAGACACCAAAACACTCACTTGGTACTTAATTTAAAATCCCTACATAGCTTGCAGAATCAAGGTCAAAAACTCTAAGTCTAAGGAGTGAACACATCCTGTTCTAAATCTATAAAATGACCTGTTTCTGTTCAGTGGACTTTTCTGACTACTGAGTGGCAGATATAAGTGTATTATATTTTTTGTAGTACAGAAATATTTTCCAACGAACACTGATAAGCCAGCAAGTCACAGATTAAATTTATCATGTACATTTTGCACATCCCATCAATGATTTCCATGTGCTATTAATTCCATCAAAAATTATTCCTGTCAGATCAAACAAAAGAACATGTAGGGCAGGCATTTTATGCTTTTAGAGTAATGACTTCACTTGTTCGGCTTTATTTGGGATACGACTCTTGCCCTGAAATTCTTTTTAAATCACTTTCAATTTATTACTAAAATACATAGTCATTACATGCTATCAGGTGTGTCTCTCAAGAGTAATGGAAATTTTTTAAATTGTTTCAGGAGTGATACATTAACTTGAACATTATTCAAACCACCATTCTCCTGTAGTAATCTCTTTCGCGCGACAATATGTTATTCTTGTAACTCTATTGCAAGCTCTCCCCTCCTTTAACCAGAATACTTCTGATGTCTTCTACATCTGTGGAAATATCAGTTTGCTCACTGGAAGTGTCAAAAGAAAGCTATGTGTTCACATACCTTCTCTTTTTTCACTCTTATTAGAATCTGATGTTATAGATTTCTTGGATTTCTGCACCTTTATCTTATGTTAGTTATTTTATCCATCAGTATATAATTTAGGCCTTTCCAAAAACCAGACTAAATGGTTATATATGGCAAGCAAGCTATTGTGCCGATGTAAGTGGTATTCCTTAAGATAGAAGCAAAAGAGGTGAAGAAAGTTTCCAAATTTACTTTTTTTAAGTATTTTCTTATGGGATATTGAATATAAATTTGCCTTAGCACTTCAGAAAATCAATGTGTCATGTTTGCAGACCCTAATGACGCGCAAAAATTGCAGAAAGAAAGTGATTATGTTACATTGTATCACGTAAATTCTTTACCATAAAATTGTGCAAGTTAAATAATCTGGACATATATATCAGCATTAGAGGACTACTTTTTTTCAGAGTCAGAGATTTGATTCTTCAGGAGTCCTAAGACAATATCAGAGTTCAGCACATTATCTAAAAATTAAGTGTTAAATGTAGGATTTTGACCCCTAACTCCAACTACCATGCCATTGGTTTCTTGAATAAGTAGTAGAATTCAGCAGACAGAGAAATGGTTAGGAAGAAACATATAGATACCAGCTAAATCCCCAAGGTGATTCTTACACAGTTCTCTGAGTGGGACATCTGTAGTAACCTGAATAACAACCATTATTACAAATTTGGTGTAAATATTCAGTCTGGCTAAGTTCATAAATTATATGTTTTTTCCATTGGGGGTAAATACAATTGTGTCATCTAGCCATCAAGGTTTGATAAAGCAATATACAAATATCTCTCCCTGCAATTAGCTTTAAATGAAGAAAACACTGGCTATGTTGGAGATGTAAAGTTTATATGAAGAAGTTTGAACACATTGGGTATTACAAAATCATCATCACAAAGAAGCTCTGGTCCTGCTGTCTTTTCTAGAATAAATCTTTCTATTTTAGAAAGACCTCTTAGGTAAATAGAAATCATTTGGATAATTCCTCACTGGAATAAGTTAAGTCCATCCTTGGAAGTTTTCAAACACTGGCTAGAGAAAGCAGACTGACTTCACCTAATGCTAACAATAATTTCAAGTAAGAGCCTGGTCTGAAAACCCAGATTCCCTTCTGACTAACATTTTGATGTCTCCCTGACTGAACCGCCTGATAAAGACATTCTCAACTGGACATGGCAGTTTCATACTGACAGAGAATACAAACCAAAGTCCTCCATTTATTATTTAGTGGAACTGAAGACATCACTTTCCAGAAGTGTCAGTTTGGATCCTTTAAACAACTTCATTTAAACAGTGAAGGTTTACTGTGAAGAACTGTGAAAGCCTCTGCTTTCTGAAAGTTTTTAAAAGAAGTTTGTATAACGATGATAGGAGAAAAGAGAACTATTGAGATATTTTCCATATCCAAACTAATCATAGAGCATGTTGTGAGATTGGACAAGGAGTTTTTTAGAGAAAAAAAACAACTGACTGATCTGAATGCATAGAGGATTCAGAGACCCCTAAGATCACCAGGTCAGCTGTTGTGAACATGCTTTTATCACTTATAAATGAAAGACTAGTAGCACTATCAATAACAAACCAGCTGGAATTAAAAAATAAAATTTTTTAAAAATACTGTGGGTATCAATTTTTCATTGCAATGTCAGGAGTGGGATTTTTGCTGTGAGAAAAAACATGCTCTTTCATTTATCAACAGCGTGCTATGTCCTTCACATTCATTAGTTTTTTATCAGTGAAACAGATATGTTGTTTACCAGTTGTTCAAAAGCAGCAACAACTGTTCATCAGGTCTTTGAACAGTGTCTGATCAGTCAATGTAGCAACATGCCCTCTATCTGCTACTGACTCATGCAAGCAGCTGTTACAGAGACTATTGAGCAGAAGGGCCATGGGTCAGAGCTCTGATGGCAGCAAAAATGTAATAGTGCAGGAAGATGTAGTCATTTAGTAGGTGACACTGCTGCCTCAGACTGTAATAAAACTCTGATCTAGAACATATTTGATTCACTACGTTGCTCAACGTACTATTTCTTGGAGAAAAGCTAGGGTCAAATGATGTTGGATATAAGGAAGTACAAACTGAGTATCTCATAATAATTTACATTTCCTTGCTGAATCAATATGTCAGTACAAAGTTATCTGATACAGACAGAATTTAATATAAAAGACTATTTAGACCAGCAGGAACAGTGTCAATGTTTAATGAAGACTTAGGATGCCTAGCAGAAAAGAATAAGTCTTCTGCATTTCCAGGGTGATTTTCTTCACATTAACCAATGAATATTGAATATTCTTTTTTTAAATAAATAAAAAATAACTTAGAAAGTATGATCAGTTTATTCGGACACAGAACTTTCTTCACAATGCCAACAGCACTGAGAAGTATCTCAGTTCATTATAGAAATTGTCATTTTTGTAAATGCAGTTTCCCTTTTCATTTTCCTTTCCCTATCCTTTTCCATTTTCCTTCTAGGAAGAACATGTTAACATGCAATTTATAAATGGATTTTAATAAAAGTACAAACTACGTTCCAGGTTGCTCCAGGAGAAATTACACAAGGAATTTTTTGAGAAGATTTTTATGTCTTACCCTTTCTCAAGAAGCTAAAACTTAAAGACGTAAAAATTCAGCATATTTTCAAAAAAATTACTCTTATTTCAACCTCGATAATTACCCCTTGAAATGTTACTAATTTTTAAATGCTAAACAATTCTTATTAGCAAACCCAAATATCTTTTCATGCTTTTCTATATATTTTTTTTTTTTCTGTCATATGCTCCCACCTTCCTAATTCAAAACTCACCTGCAGTGGCTTATCTGCATGCCTGTCACTACAGCAATTTCTATATTGTTTTGTCTGTAACCATTTCTGATATACTGTCAATTATATTTACCCTCCTTTCCACCTGGTCTGTGGGGTTCCTGATCCAGAATCCTTATTTAAAATGATTCATAGCATAGTTTTATTTTCATTAATATTTTAAAATAATTTAAACATCTGCATTGGAAAACAGTTTTCTCCAAATGTTACTGTAGTAGTAGTTGCAAACAAAAGAAAAAAAGACTACAATGTACTTTCCTGGTTTAGGCAGAAGATTCATCAGCTTCAACACAAAAAAAAAATAGTCAGTGGGCCCTGCAGACACTCTTTTTTAAGCAATAGAGTAATTCTCTCCCTTCAGCTTCTCACCAATCTTAACTTTCAGCCCACACATGCATTTTAAAGACATTGGTCATCAAATTGCAGATAGATTATATAGAGCTTACTTCGTAATTTCTTATTGATTTTACAAAGTTGAGATCTGAGTAATAATGTGAAAATTGTACCAGGAAGTCACAGTTTGACTTTAGCAGAAACTAAGAATTAGTTACAGAATTTACATTCCTTTTTGCTTTTAAAAGACCACTAAATTACAGAAAGTTTCAGAGAAATAGTACTTAAATTAGTGCTCCTATCTAATGTAGAAAGTCTGGTTTACCTACTCATAACTATATAATTTCTATATTTGCAAGATTAATCAAGGCACAATGACCTTACAAATGCTTCATTAAAGTAATTTCAAGTTGCAATGTTTATTTAAATATCTTTTCAAAACTGTTGCTGAATTGTAAATCTTCTTCATTTTCTCTGTGCAGCCAGGTCCAAGCTGTAGAAAGGTTAAGGAGGAAAGCACATGTATGAACAATGTATGTACATATATATGTCTGACTGCACTGAAAACAGGCAGACATAGAGCACTCAAAAGAACACAAACGGCATCGATGATCACATTCTGCTCCCCTCTGTTGCTGGTCCTTTTGTGAGACAAAAAATTAATCATATGTTTTATATATAAATATATACCTCTTAGATAAAAATGTCTGGGTGTGGGAACCCGTTATAAAGATGGAGACAGAGACATGGAATTGTATAATCATTTTAAGAACAATCTGGACAGTTCTGTTTAAAATTGTTATAATTCCCTGTTTGTTGTAAGTTCCTCCCCTGTTACCCCTGCTTATAAAACTCTTCCCCTTTCTCCTCCCCTACACTCCTAGTTCAGTCATGTCCCCTCCTACCCTTTCCATGTTTGCCAAACTCCTCCCCCGTTCCAGATACTTCCACAGCAGACCCTATAAAAGGGGCTGTCTCCCTGTCAATAAAGTTCACTCCCACCTGGTCCTTGGTGCTGTGTGCCTGTGTGGTCTCTACCCCACTGCGTCACAGCTTCTTGGGCCCGGAGTGCATACCGCAGCCCTCTGGCTAGCCGAGGCATGGCACGCTCTGCCCCGGAGTGGTCCAACCCTCCTTTCCCGCGAGCTGCGTCATCTGGGCTCAGACACTGCCCAGTAACTGGCCTCTGGATCCCAGTCTTCCTGGTTGCTGGCACATGGACATATGAACTCTGAGGCTGCAGTCCTGCTCAGGTTGCTGGTATAGACTATCTTGTTCACAAATCACACACACAACATACACAAACACACACATACACATGTACACACACACAGAGCAAGCTCCAGTCACTTTGACCTCTCCAGCTCCTCCCATGGTTTCACAAACCCCTGGATCCCAAGCCATGCCACCTGCTCACCAGCTAGTCTAGTTTAAGCTTCAGGCTTAGTTAGTCCTATCAACAATACGTTGTCTAACTCAATGTTGGATGCTGTTGCATCTTGTACGTGCAACTGTTAATGAATGCTATTGTATTAAACAAAAAATCTGGTGGCATTTGAAGGAATGACAATGAGGAACCATTTGCTTCACAGCGTCAGCTGAAATTTTAGAATAATTCAAAGTTATGTCCCTGTCTGTGTTGTGAAATCAATGTTCTGCCATCCATGAAATCACACGTGGCTCAGGGGCACTTCTGGTTGTGCAAAAAAAGGAAAAGCATATCTTTTGGAGAAGGCAGGGTACCCGTAAAGCATGATGGAATTTATGCACAATGTAAAATTACATACTTTTTTCCCACTGGGAAAAAAAGCAATCACATTGGAAAATTGTGGAATCTGATCTAAACTAACCTGAAATTGATATAATTTATATTTAACTGTCTTGTGACTATACTCATTACTGAGCCATAGTCCAGGCAGTTCATATTAAATGTGATGTAATAACGTCTATTTCCATTGAGACTAAAACTGAAATTATATAAATAGTTCTAGTCATATCAAAGAAAGTCCTTACACCATAATTAATATTGAGATTATATAGAGTTCCCTTTACAGAAACTTTTACAAGTGCAGAACACTATTTACCTTTACTTGACATAAGTAAGCTTAATTTACTTTTGTCCTATAAGAACAATTTGGTTTGTGTAGAGAAAAAGAAGATATTGTAGTGTATTTATTTATTTATTTTTCATTGGATCTGTTGGAGGACTTTAGATAGTATATATACGTAACTGTGTTATAATGAGATAGTTGATCTAAAAATCAGAATGCTCTTGGTTATTTGAAAAGCTGCTTGAGTTTCAACAATTATGTTCCATGACAAGGACAAATAAGAAGATAAATGAAAGCATTTATTTTCCCTACCTTGCAAGAAAGACAGGAAAGATGCCCAGGACAAAAACAGTAGGCCTGTTTCTTCTTTTCAGTGTCACTGCTGATCACAAATGCTTGTCCTGAGGTTGACAGTTATCCCACAAATTCCTGTAAGTGCCACAGTTCACGCCTGAGTGGAAAGACACAGGAGATGGACAGGCTACCACAGGGGAGCAGGATGCAGCCAATCAGCTACTGTCAATCACTGTTACAAAAGTTAAAATACAGTTTGTTGCTAGGAAGATTTGAGTCATTTAGCACCCTCAAGCTTAATCAGTAGAACTGGTCTAGATATTCAGGAGAAAGATAAAGTGCCAGGAAGAGAAGGAAGGAATGTTTATTGTGACACTGGTCCATCTAAATGACTTTCTGCTTGGAAATAATGCAGTGACACTGGCTCTGGTGGTGATTGTACTCTTTCCAAGGACTTTGAAAGAGTTATGGCAATAAATAATAACATAAATAAAAAGAAGATGCAATCTCATGGCTGGGTAGCTGTGGTGTGGAATTTTTGTGAAGCCACATAATGTCTAGGAGGTGACGTTTTTGTCACTGCTGTTGATTGCTAACTGTGTGACTTGACCCTGCTTCCACTTACACATCTCTTCAATGCTTTATCAGGAGCTCCTTGTTCATCCATGCAAGCCTCCTGTTGCCTTTATGTTGTTTTGTGTGTTTCAGAATTGTTCATTCTTAAGCTTAAAGGAGATAATCCTTTAAAATTAGCCAGCTCTTCTGGACTCACTTCTGGGAGTATATCTCACAGGCCTCTTCCAAGTGAATCTCTGAACAGATCCAAGTTTCTCCTGAAAATCAGAGTTTTCATCCTGCCCTTTGCATCTTTGCTTTTTCCCAGGGTCCTCAACACTACATCTCATGCTGTAAGGAACTGGACAGTATCCAGGTGGCAGGGGGGGTGTTCTAAAGTATCAAGTCATCACTTCTGCCTTACAGGTTAACATTCAAGAAGTTGTGAGACAAAAACCCCTGAATTTTCCCATCCAAACAAATCTGGGCTACTGTCATGGTACTTTCTGGGATGTTTATGATGATTCCTAGTTCCATTTTGAGGAGAGGTAGATGAGAATAGAACTTGGAATGTATATTTGCATAGTCTAGATGCTGCCATAGCTGCTAACAAAAATACCATCTGGAATGCATTGAAACATTTGTGCTTGAGGAAGACTATTGGAGGAGTTCCACTTTTTCCACTTCATAACAGTTTGGTTTCTCTCTCTGTCCATTTTCTTCCTTTTGCTCCACAATCCCTTTTACAATCTTCTTTTACAACAGTTACCTTCAATAATTCCCACATGGTTTGATTTTTTGCAATGTTATAGTCTGTGATACATGGAACAGAAAATGAAATTATTATGATAATCTTTTTTGGCCTTAACTTCTTTGAATGTCTACTTATACTCAAAATTTAAATTTGTGTTGTCACGCAGGAACACTCTATTTTCCCAGAATATAGTAAAGTTGACCCAAAGCTCATTAATATCACTGCAAAGATGTCTACAGCCTTCAGGCTCCTTCTGAACAATGACATATTCTAGACTATAAAGCTCCTAAAAATATGTAAAATAAAGAACTGAAATCTTCATTAAATCTCTGCAGAAATACTACTGTTGAGCACATAAAAATTCAACCAGTCTTAAAATATGCTCACTAATAACTGCTTGATGTAAGAAAAATAATATAAAAATAGTATTTATATGTCTCAAATGTGGTCTGCAGAGTTGAAGTAGTAGATATATATTATTCATATTTTTAGCAGCTTTTGTGTAACATTGCCTGAAAATCATTCAGAGGCTGATCCAGAAATCCAGGAGGAGTTTTAACATTGATCTATGTGGGAAACACAGGTAACAGAAAGTGTAAGGCAAAAAAGAATTCAGGCCAGATTGATGTCTTTGCAAGAAACAACTGAAAGTTCTATAAAATCTCAATTTTCTTCCCTCATTTTAAAAAGAATAGCATTCCAGTGACCTTATATGTGGAAATGGAGTAGATAGGTCACCAATAAGTAAGCTAATTCTGTAAGAACTGAACAAAACACGTTAAGCTCTCTTTATGGTCCATCTGAAATGTTTGGAGGTAAATTATCCCTTTCTCTCTCATTTTTATATTTATAAAATCCTAGTATTACACATAGATTGTAGAGTATTTCCTTAATATTATTTTCACAGACTGAGGAAAATATTTATGTAGCTACCTGTGACCAAACACATTAAAACACCTGTTTTAATGAGATTTTTCACATAGTAAACCATGCAAAGATTTCCTTTTTAGCAATAACCACTTTGAGATCATTGTTAAAATTTCACGCTGTAAGCTTCTGGCATACAAGTATTTAAATATGAACTGGAGCCTAGCAGTTTTTTTAGATTGTGCTGAGTAGACCCAGTCAGGACACCAGGCGC
Organism: Cephalopterus ornatus; assembly: GCA_013396775.1. Taxonomy (NCBI): domain Eukaryota; kingdom Metazoa; phylum Chordata; class Aves; order Passeriformes; family Cotingidae; genus Cephalopterus; species Cephalopterus ornatus. The sequence goes on along the minus strand of VZRE01010449.1, from coordinate 14,509 downwards.
CCACCTAGTGCCTCTCTATCACTGACTTCATCTGGGCAGGGAAAATACAATCAAAGGCTCATGGATTGAGATAAGGACAGGGAGAGATCACTCACCAGTGACCATCTTGGGCAAAACAGACTCCACTTGAAGAAAAATTGATTTGATGTTTTATCAATAAAATCAGAATAAGATAATGAGAACTCAAAAATAAATCCCTCCCCCCAGCCCCTCTTCCTGGGCTCAGCTTCGCTCCTGATTTTTCTGCTTCTTCCCACACAGCAGCCCAGGGGGATGGGGAATAGGGGCTGTGGTCAGTTCATCACATGTTGTCTGCTGCTCTTTCCTCCTCAGGAGGAAGACTCCTCACACTCTTCTTTTGCTTCAGTGTGGGATCTGTCCCACAGGAGAGAGTCTTACACGCTGCTCCAACGTGAGTCTTTCCCACGGATTAAAGTCCTTCACAAACTGTTCCAGCTTGGGTCCATTCCGTGGGGTGCAGTCGTTCAGTAACAGGCTGAAGGCCTGTGGGTCCAGTGTGGGTCCCCCACGGGGTAACAAGTCCTGCCACCACACCTGCTCCTCTCTCCACGTGTGTACTCCTCTCTCCACGGGTCCAAAACTGCTAGAAGCCTGTTCCAGCATGGACTTCCCATGGGATCACATCCTTCTTTGGGAATCCACCTGCTCTAACGTGGGTTCCTGCATTGGCTGCAGATGGATCTCGCTCCACTGTGGACCTTCATGGGCTGCAGGGACACAGCCGCCTCACCATGGGCTGCAGGGGAGTCTCTGCTCTGGCACCTGGAGCACCTCCTCCCTCTCCTTCTGCACTGACCTTGGTGTCCACAGAGTTCCTCTCACATATTCTTAATCCTTTCTTCTCTGGACTTCTGTGCAATACTTTTTTTTACCCTTCTTAAACACATGATCCCATAGGAGCTACCACTGCCGCTGATGGGCTCGGCCTTGGCCAGCAGAGGACGCATCCTGGAGCCGGCTGGCATTGGCTCTGTGAGATCTGTGGGAACCTTCTGGCAGCTTTTCACAGAAGGCACCCCTGTAGCCCCACCCCCACAAACACCTTGCCATGCAAACTCAAAGCAGAGATTTAAACTGATTAATGCTGCTGTTTTCTGTCCTTTGGTATCCTAGTACTTTGTAAAGGATGTTACAGTATAAATTTAAATCAGCCTAAACCACTTTTCTTTTGAAGGGAAAATCTGACCCCTTTTGGAAGTGAGCTTGGGCTTCTTGGCTGGTGTTTCTTTTCTAGAAATGATACTTCCCTGGTGTATGTGGACATTGATTTTGTAAAACAATTTATACGGAATCTGTTCTATGCAGAGCTAAAAAGCAATGAACTCTACTCATGATTATGCTGTAATATTAATAAAAAATATTTTCTAACAAGAATAGGGATTTTTTAATATATATTATCTCCTACAAATTGCCTTACTTGATAAAATTATCAGATTTTCTGTAGCAGCAAGTCCTTATCTGAGTGGAAGGCCCATACCTATATTCATTTTAATATATACAGTAAGAAATATTTCTAAAATTATAGTATTTGGGGTGCTTGGTGCCACGCACATTAACTAAGTGCTGTAAAATTAAGATTTACATATGTGTAGAACAAAACTGTATATTCACATAATTTTTAAAATTTTATTTATTTACATTTTCATATGCTCAGTTTAGGTATTTCTAAGGAGATGAAGTGTTAAGCTGACACTGTGGCCTTCTATCGTGTTATTGACTGCACCTGTACTCCAAGAAAAAGTTTCAAATGCTCATTTTATAATCCAAAATTCAAACTCTGAATGAAGAGCTACTGAGTTATCTGTGTTTAATAAAAATTATATGAAACATAAAGGTCAGCAATGACGTTATCTTCACGGCATTGTATTGATTTGAGCTTATAAAGATAAGCTATAATGTTATTTATTAAAAATTTAATAAAACACTGGCTATCAATGGACCTGTGAATAACTAGAAGGAAAAAAGAAAAACTTCCTGCTAAGAGCCAGAAAATACTGAATTTGGTTTTCTAAATAAAGAAATAAGTAATTAAGCAAATAGAGAAAGAAGGAAATCCTTTCTAAATTATGCACTGAAATATCCTATGAGAAATACTTGAATTTCATGCCAACAATGACTTTCATGTGATGTCACTCTATTAGAGTGATATTTCACTCTAAGATGACACATCCTTAGAAACATATTGGGCATTGATGGCTCTTCAGATTTTATGGTACTGGAACTAAGGGCCAGATCTTTCAAAAAAATTTTCTAGTATTTTCCATGGGTTTAAGAGACAGATACTGACACCTTTTTCTATGTGGATTTAGTCCTCCTTCTATAATTACTTCCACTGACATTACAAGTATTAAGGGTATGATAATTTAGGAGGTAAGGCTTTAAACTGTATCATTATGACTGACTGACTATGCCAAGTAATCAAAATTTCCAAGTTTATTATAAGACAAAAACTCTAGCACTTGCATCTAATGTTCCATCATGAAAGAAAAGGTAGTCTCTCCCAACTTATTTTCTGTTAGCTAAATGATTAAGATCTTTTTCAATTAGTTCAACAAACAAGTGAATGAAATCATAGTAGATTTTTAAGCTTATGGCGTGAGTTTTTGAGTAATCAGTATGATTGGCCACTCACAGCAAGATTATCCAGTAGAGACTTTCAGAATGTAACTCAAAAGAAACACACATTTATACCTGGTTCTGTAATAAAAGTACTAAAAAATTTTAAATTTTATTAATAAATCTTAAAAATGTAAGATCACGTAACTTTTTCTTGCATTTAACTGTATAAGGCCACATCTAGAGAATTTGAAGCTTCAAATATTTAGAGTCCTTTTTTATTTTACCAGAAAATTAATTTAATTTATTCATTTAAATATGATAGGTTCTTAAACTTAATAAACATACCAAAAGGAACATTATCATTTCATAAGCCATGTCTTCAGAGGGTAAAAGTGAAGATAACTGTAAAAGGTAGCTGATATTAGGTAATTTATGCTTGCAGAAGGCAATGTTTTTGCAAATATGGATTTCATGGGTTTTTAGTAATGTTTGTTTTGCCCTATCATGTTCTGCAGCTGGAAGTATCAAAAGTTTCCTGAATCCTGACCTCAAAAGGGAAAATTCAATATTTAAATTAAATTTAATACAAAAATAAAATTGAGACAGTCTTTATCTACTCTGTAACTCAGAATAATTTTATTTTTTACAATCTTTGATTTTTAGAGAAAATTCTGGTCATTATGATAAGAAAGTTGGGAAAAACTCAGTAAGGCCAGAGTTTTGGTTTGTGTTCTGTTATGTAGAGTTGGGTGAAAACAGATAGTTTTTATGGAAAAGCTTAAAATTGTGTATTTTTTAATTTTTGAGATATAGTTTTGGTAAACTATTGCTGAAATCACCATTAAGATATCAGTGAGAACTAATGTATATATGTTTGTGTGTGTGTAAACAGCTTAATTTTCAAATAAAATGTATTGTGATGGGAACTGCCGTAAGGATCCAGTGCATGAGTCATGAGGCCATTTGGGTTAGAAGAGATCTCAGGGGGCATCTAGTCCAGTCACCAGCTCAAAACTGGGTGAACACTGAATTCAGATCAGTTGCTCAGGGTTTTTTCCAACTGGCATTTAAGATCTTCAAAAACCAATGCTAAATAATCTGTAAGCACAATTCATTCCAATGCTGGATTATTCTCATAGTGAATCCTCTTGCATTCCAGTGTATGACCAGCTCCTAACTTTCTTATTGTATACCTCCGTGAAGAATCTTGCTCTATCTTCTTGTCAACCTAATCTGCAGTTTTAAAAGATTGTTGTTAGACCTCCTTCGCAACTTCCCTGTTCCAGACTAAACAATCCTGGCTCCTTCAGTCTTTTCTCTTATCTACGCCATTAAGGAAGAAATAGTCATTCATGTGATCAAGTGCAACTGAGCTTTGGTCAAATTATCCATGACAAGCTCAGAAAAATTCTGTACAGCTTCAAAATGTTTTATAAATTAGTGTTCTTCACAGTTTCCCCCCTAAGGACTTGACCTATGGTTCAGAGAAGCCAGTAGAATGGCACCTATTGATTTCGAGAGTTTTACATCCAGCGAAAACTAAAGAATTTTTTTGATTTTTTTTTCTGAGTTCTTGAACTTTGTCTAAACCCCCAACACAGGCCATTTGGGAGAATTTAGAATGGGAAGGTGTATAAATAGATACATGAATAAATAGAAATAAAACAGTTCTCTTTCTTTTTCTACAAAAATGGGCCAGGATGTATATGATAGCATGGGGAACAAGATAATCTATTTTTTTTTTTTAGTATAAGGGATTTTAAAAGTCTTTTGTATAGGAAAATTGTAAACCAATTTTATGCAAATTCCACTATTAGTGATTGAGGAGCCAATAAGCAGAGATGCTCTGCTGGACCTCAAACTCAGGGAGGGCTCATTGGGGAGCTAAAGCCTGAAGGTACCATTGGCGGTAGTGACAATGAGATGACTGAGTTCAGCATCCTGAGAGGAGAGAACAGGGCAAAAAGCAAGATCATAACTCCAAGATATATTTTTGCGTCTTTGGGCTCGAAAGAATCCCAGGGGATAAATCCCTGTCATGGAAAGGGGCTCGAGAAAGTTGGTTGGTATTCAGCAATCCCCTCCTCCAAGCTCAAAAGCAGTCCTCCTCAATAATCAAGAAGTCAGGCAAAAACAGCAAGAGATAAGGATGAACAAGGATTTTCTAGGAAAACTTAAACACAAAAAGAAAGCCTAAAAAACCTGAATCCTCAGCAACAGAAAACAAAGGATTGACAGCAGGTTGAGATCCTCTTCTCAGTGGTGGTGAGGAAGTATTTGTAGCGTTGAGTCCAGTTCTGGGCTCCTCAGTTCATCAAAGATGAACATCCTGAAGAGAGTCCAGTTAAAGGCCACAGAAGCTGGAGTATTTCTCCTGTGAGAAAAGGCTAAGAAAGCTGGGCCTCTTTAATCTGAATAGAAGGCTAAGGGATGTTCTTAAAAATGTGTATAAATATTTGAATAGAGAAAGTAAAGAAGAGCAAGGCAGAGTCTTCTCCATGCCCAGTGACAAGGCAAGAGGCAAGGGGAAGAAATAAAACACAGGTGGTACCATCTGAACATCAGAAAACGCTTTTTTACTATGAGGGTGACTGAGCACTGGTACAGATTGCCCAGAGAGCTGGTGGAGTTTCCCACCTTGGGGATACTCTAAGGCCGTCGGGACGCAGCCCTGGACAACTGGGTTGAGCAGGGGGAGTGGGTTGGAAGAGCTGTGAAGGTCCCTTTCTCCAGAGGCTGATGTCAACTCTTTTCTTATTCAGTGTTTCTCTGACTCTGTGATTACTTGATCATACACTTACCTATAAATAAGGAAGATTAGATATGAGAGTTTTATAAGGAATGCATAATTCATTTTCAGTACATCTACCATACAATTTTAATTCATCTTTTTAAAGAAAACTGAGAGCTGACAATAAACAGACTTGCAGTAAATTGCATATATTCTCCTACAGTAATCTCTACAATAGTTGTTTTTTTCTTTTAATTGAAATTTTTCTCCAAGGCCAGCATTTTATTCTTGGTAAGTACTTGAAAGAAAATAATGTATCATATTTTGAAGAAATTTTTGCAAGCATGACTTCTTTTAACCTCAGTTGGTCTTTCATGTTTAATGGTGCACTTTGCCTCATTTATCCATCTACTATCCACTGACTTTTGCATGACAGGAAAGTGAACGAACCTTTTTTTATTTAACCTCACCTTTTCAATTTCTTTCTCCAAGTACAGTGATTATGATTATGTGATGCAATGGAACTTCAGTTAGTTTCATTTGTTCTCATTCAAGATTCCAGACTTTATTTTTTTTGTTATATACCATTAAATAATCTATATGATACTATAGTTGATTGTGGTTAACCCTTCCCAGACCCTAACATAGAAATATTATAAAAATAATATGGTTTGATTTCTTGTCCCCTGTAAACATGAAATTTCTTTTTTCTACTGAATATAACATAATTATCAGAAATTATGCCATTCCAGAACTAACTGAATATAAAATCATTTCTCAAATTAAGAATTATTTAATATTATATAATTTCTGTATACACTCCTGAAGCTTATCAGTTCTTGTTTCTCCAGGCAGAGAATAGTTAATGATATAACATTCATAAAGATTGAAAATATTGTGAACATCTAAATGTTATTTTTGACCTCAAGCAGAAATAAAAAAAAGTTGTTTGACCTCCTTATTATTCAGCATTACACATTGTTCACATAGTTTCATTAATCTTTACTGTCTTTATTAACAGATGAGAGATATATATAGATATATATATATACAAAAAGAGAGAGAGAGAGATTCAGACCCCATCAAAACTCCTTTTTTTGGTCAATATTTGACTATAACAGATAATTTTCCATGTTTCAACCGGGAAGTGTATCACAGCTTGCAAAGAACATGATAGAAGATGTTTTCCATTTTGTGTCTATTGTGACATTTTAAAATTCAAAGCTGGAGTTTCTTATTGGCATATTCTGGTTTAAATAGACTTCTGGAATTCATATCTCTAGAATGGCATATCTGTCTCTTTTCCTTTCTTGTTGCTTAATACCAAGGCTCTGCACTGTTGGCATTCATTATTCTTTTAACTTAGTAAATTAACTTTGACACAGTTCAAGCCTCTGTTCTAACAGTGCTGAAATTTACATCATTTCAGACATTTCTCAGTTAGTTGCACTACTTAATCCTAACATAGGTTAAACGGTTCTTTATTACCCAAACTGTGATCATTTATGGCTGATATGGAACAGATTGGTTACCAAGATTTCAAAATATTGTTTGTAACTTATATGGATGAGTCCTGGTTGTTTTGATTAATGTGTTGGATCTGTGTGCATATGATTTACTTCTAGAAATGAGTTTTGTATATGAATTTGATAAAACCACTATTACAAGCAGACTGTAATAGGTTCTCAAACTTTACCTTCTACTTCACTTGAAGCTTGAAGCATTCCCTTGGCATGTAAAGAGGTAAGTAATGGGATTGACAATCACTTGACAATGAGTAGAGAGTTTGTGACAGCTGTCAGAATTCCCCTAGTAGAGATGTCTGTGCTGCACATCTGCTGTACTCTGTTCTGCAGCTGTAGAACATTTAGGTCTACAGTAAATTCTTGTCAGATTAATTCATTTTACACTAGGGAGTGGCAATTCCACACCTCAAAGAAAGCATTTATTCTCATTAGATTTTCTCTCACAAGAGAGTTGTTTTTTTTAAAAGACTTAATCTCATTATTAATTCATTGGGTCCCTATCCAAACCCTTCCCCCCTGAAAAAGTTCTTCACATCAAGGTAAAACTTATCTTTACCCTTCCAACCACCCACATTTCTGCTTCATGCTGAGCTGATCTTATAATCAGTGTTCAACAAATGAGCTGAAACAATATTAAAGCATTAAAGTACCAAGGAAATAGATATTTCCAGCATTCTAGTTTTGAAAACAGAGACAACATGATGCCAGAAAGATAGATAGATAAATGGGAAAAATGAGGCCTTTTACCATGCCTGTGAGGCTACATTGCAGTATGTAGTACATAGCACACTTATGCAACATGTCAGATGAACCCTGGAATGTGAAGGTTGGGAAGGAAATGTGAATCTTAATGTTCTTTTCCCAAAGTAGCAAATCAAGTGTGAAATGATATTTTCCACACTGGTGATTTAAAGTATAATTTACAAGGAAAGTAGACTGTATGTGCCTGAGCCTCGTATGCCCTCCCAACTATATATCAAATTGCTCCCATAACATGTCTTCTAATTAAGTAATTAGAGAATTATCTGTGTTTATTGGTTTTGATAAGATTCAAGACGACAGATTGATACATGTTCTGGAAATGCTGGTGTCTCAAAATATAACAATCATATTTAGGAAAATCTGCACTGGACATAAAAAGAGTAATATGAATAAACCATATCACATCACTTAACATGTATTGTGTTCCATTTCAGCAGAGATTAGAGTGGGAATCAAATTGGAAAGTTTAGGAGATACTGAGCAGAGTGCCAAAATTAGTGAAATGATAGATTAATAGCAAAAGTTCTATGGAACAGTGAACAAGTTATGGAAAAGTAAGAAATGTTAAGAAAACTAAAGTCAATTCAAGTCTAAAAAATCAAGATCTGTTCCAAAGTGACCAAGTGACAGATCACATGATACATTCCTATGATGCAAGAGTCTGATAATTCAGAGTAGAAATGAGAGAAGAAATAATCTAAAAAAAAAACTTTTGACAAATTCTGAGAGGTGTTTTATGATAGATATATTTAATTCTTCATCCATTTGTGATTAATGAAATATTACATGACAAAAAAAATCTAAGGGGAAAGAAATCACGAAAATACTGCTATGAAAGCAGTCCTGCTTCAAGTACTAGATGACTATTAACAGGTTTATATGAATGATTGCATTTCAGCATTTTAATTTTCAAAACAAGTGAAAAACAAAACAAGGAAATGGAGACAAAAAGACAAATATACCAGAAATTTTGCAGAACAGAATATTACAGACACAACAGAAAAATTAACACTTTTCACAGTATTGAAATAAATCACTGTCCTTTGGCAGTGGGTTGAGCCTGCCTGGCAGCTGAAAATCCATCTAATTGCTTGCTCACTCTGCCCCTTCTGGATAGGGGCAGAATGAGAAAAGCAAAAGGAAGAAAACTTGTGAGTTGAGATAAATAGAGGTTAATAGAAGAAACAAAAATGTGCGTACAAGTAAAGAAAAATAAGAAATTCATTCAGTACTTCCATCAGCAAGCAGATGTTTAGACACTTCCTAGAAAACAGGGCTGCATTATCGGGAATACTAATTGTCCTAACTCCAAATATTGCTGCTTCCTCTTTCTTCCCCAGCAGGCCAGGAGATTGAGGGAGGTGATTTTCCCTTTCTACTCTGCTCTCATGAGATCCCAACCTGGAACACTGTGTCCAGCTCTGAGGGCAGCAGCACAGGAAAGGCACGGACTGGCTCAAGGAGGTCCAGAGGACAGCCACAAAGATGAGCAGAGGGCTGGATTGCTTTCCGTATGAAGACACACTGAGATGGTGTTGCTTAGCCTGGAAAAGAAAAAACTCCAGGCAGATCTTCTAATCAGTCTTCCAGTAACTAAAGAAGGCTAAAAGAGAGCTGGAGATCAACTTTTTAGGAGGGCACGTAGTGACAAGACAAGGGTTAATGGCTTTAAACTGAAAGAGGGCAGGTTTAGACTAGATATAAGGAAGAAACTCTTTACTGTGTGGGTGGTGAGGCACAGAAACAGACTGCACAGAGAAACGGTGGACGTCCCATCCCTGGAACTGTTCAAGCCAGGCTGGATGGGACTTTGAGCAACCTGGTCTAGTGGAAGGTGTCCCGGGCCATGACAGGTGGGTCACAACTAGGTGATCTTTAAGGTCACTTCCAAGCCAAACCATTTTATGATTCTATAATTCTGTGATTCCTTAATTTTATTGCTAGTGTCCTATGAAGATAGTTTTAGCCACAAATCCAAAACATAGCACTATTTAGGCTTGTATGAAGAAAAGTAACTCTTTCCTAGACAGACCCAGAAAAATCTCCTCCTCTTTATCATTAACATCATGCTTAGTGATAAAAACTGAGGAAATTGGGATTTTGGGGTAGAAGCCATTGTTCAGAGACTAGCTGGGCATCTTCTTGTTGAAGATGATGACTGACTTTGTATCTCACCAGGAATTCATAATTCTGCTAGTTCATCATACTATGAATTTTATCACCTTTTAGCCTTTGTGTGACATCTCATGTACAGTTTTGCTGAAGGCTATTGGGAACTCATTTTTTTTCAGGAATCATTCTTTAGCCCATTGCTAAATTACCCAGTCCTTGTCATAAAGTACTTCACCTTGAACCTGTGTAATTTATAAAGGAAGAACCATAAGGGATTTGCTACAAGAGAATGCTGATTTTAAAAAAAAAATCTCTTTATTCTCAGATAAGTGGTTTGATAGCTTTAATGGTACACCAAAACTCTAAAATTTTTCAGCTTAGAATTATGCTGGGTGAACTGAGGGGTTGAGGAGATTTTTCTTTACTATGGATGTTCCACAGAGAAAAGAGAAATGAGAGAGATCTAACCCTCCTGTTCACTCTCCATGTCACAGCATGTCTGCTTTCTCATTGTACAGATGAAAGATGGAGACTAGTACTGCTTATTATGATTAATAGAAACAAATAAACAAGGTAACGAATAATGTTACCACAGCAATTTTGTGCCACATTTCTAGCTCCATCTCCTCATTTCTTTCCACATATTCACAATCCTTGAAGCCATGAGTCTTGACTATCAGTCATAAGAAGCAGCGTCTCTGAAATAGCCAATTTGCAGAGACCCAGACACGAAAAAGTATATAAGTGAAAGAGTTAGGAAGTAGATAGAAATCATGACACGAAATTAGCCTAGACTAGCTGCTCGAGGTGGGTTCTTCGTGAGGTATTGGAAAGAACCACAGTAAAGACAGTGATTTGTTTACAGTTACTGAATTCTACCGCATTCCAAAGCTAAGAGAGTAATAAGCAGGGATACTTCTGCCAAAGGCAGAAACATAGGGACATTTTACTACGTTGGGTTCAGTAGTTGCTCTTATGCCACAGAGAGGTGCCCAAAGGGCATATGGTGGAATACATCAACTTTCGATGGGAATAAGGGTTTGATTGCACTTTACAATTTTATAGTGCTGAAGGGCATAAAATAAGAGAAATTTTAAACCTCCACCTCTGAGATGTTATGGCTAGGTTAACAAAAATTTAAGGGTCCACAAAACAGGAGTTTAGATGTTTTGCATATTAGAAGTCAAGAAATATGAAACATAGTTACCAAAAAACTCTCTCTGGAAACTCAGTCTACTCCTCATCTACAATTAAAACGTTACCATGTGTTTCAAGATAGCACATTAACAGAAAATAAAGCACTCTGAATTGGCTGTCAAGTGTATATTATTTGTCCTTTTCTCATAAAATAGTCTCTTCTCTTAAATCAACTGAAAAATACTTAGAAAATTCTAAGAAAAAGATTGATACAGCATATATTTCTTTAAAGCCTTTCATTTAACATAGAAACATGACATAAATTAAAATTAAGATAGTATTCAACTTTATTTTCTCCCTCTCTCAGTGCATTGATTTCTTTTAAAAGCATGTAATATTTAATTCTATGATTCTATTTTCATCTTCTCAGTACAAGGAAGAATGCTGGAGTGTGTCCAGAGAAGGGCAACAGAGCTGGTGAAGGGTCTGGACCACAAGCCTTATGAGGAATGGTGGAGGCAGCTGGAGTTGTTTAACTTGGAGAAAAAGAGTCTGAATGGTGTGGATGTCTCTTCTTTTATTCTTCATTTAGGACACTACTTTAAAAACAATTTCTATAGCTTTTATTCTAGGGGATGAAATTAAAAATTAACAGCCAAAGAGCTGTATCATTAAAGGACAAAGAACAGCATATTAGATGAGCAAACCTTAAATTCTTATCAGTTTGTTTGGAAACATGTTTCATTATGAAATCGTTCCCTGCTTCTCAGAGACAGACTGAAAGAGAGGGGAAAAAAAACACAAACCAAAGAAAAACAACCCCCTACAAAAACAGTTGAAAGGGAAATCCTTAGATTTTTTTTATTCCATTTTTGTAAGTCACAACATTGTCTTCAACCCCATATGGATAAATCCACTGATTCATCAATCTGAAATGTACTGAATCAAGACAAAAAATGAAATGAGTGGCTTGCACCATGGTCCACCTAATTTTGAAATTCAATTTCTCTCAACTAGTGAGAATTTTGATAATATAAGGACTTTAAGATTTCATTGATGAAAAATGACTGCACAGGTTGGTAGGACCAGATACAAAAATTTGGAGGCGTTTTCATGCATGGAGTTTGTTAAGAACAGTATTTTCAAGCATCCAATGGTTCTGATTTTCTAGCTGCACCTGAATCACTGTTAACTGCTGTGTATTCAAGGACACTCTCTGTTCCATTTTGGGCTTTATGTCAACCATGCAAAAGGAAAGTTATGGCATCTCAGCTGAGAGCTGAAACCATCATCACAATACAACCTGTTGAGCCTTTCTACCTTGTAAAGCTGTTGTATCTGAAAGTAGATGAATTCTATCAGAGGCTTTCAAGACAAAGTTGTTCAGTTGATATCACCTTCACCAGTGACACAAACTAGGAGTTTGACTTTGCTTTAACAGATTCACCTAGTAGGCATCAATTTTGCTATACTGTATTGTGAAAATGCCTCCAGGCCATTTCAGAAAAAAATCAAACAGGGTTGACATGTGGGTACTATGATGCATGGTTTCTGTCAGCTTTCATTGTGGTATCTGAGCAGATTGCCACTTCCAGCTGTGCAAACAGTGACCTCTTCAGCCACTGAAGTTAATTCTGACAAAAACTGTGCATCAGAGGCCTGAAATGCCATGGTTCATAGTCTAATACAGTAATATAAAATTAAACAGATGGGGATTTAGAGTAATATACCATGTGATGAACTACAACAGCTCAAGGATGAATAGGTCACCCATTTTTACACTAACCTGCACAAAAGTTACACACTGACTTGCACAAAGTTTTCATTGCTTTTTTTTATTGTAACATAATCTCATCTGCTAAAGAAAAAAACCACAAGAGAAAACAATCCCACTCTCCCCAGGATTATGAACATGACAATAACTGTGGTAAATAAACCAATCAACAGTTTCAGGAGTGACTAATTTTTTATATCTACATTTTCGGTGCATTGCTTAGGAATAAACAAACAAAACATCTGATCTGATGTCTAACAGTGTCAAAAATTATTTCTGGAAAATTAAAGATTATGGCCTTTGATACCATTTTTGAAAGTCTTTTAGTGTTCTTGGACAAAAAGATCTTCCATCCTTGGAAATGTCTTTTAGGTGGTTAGGAAATTCACATCACTACTCCATACCTCACAGTTCAAACCACTGTTTAAACCTACACAGCTTTCATTAACAGAGCAGTGACCCCCTGTGCTTTCTGGTGTGAGTACTTGCCTCATATACGTACTCTATTTATGTCTCACATACCGTATGTGAGATATAAATTCTGACCATGCTGAAATCTGCAGAAATTCTGCCACATTTTCCAGCTTCTGCCTTAGGCTAAATGATGTGAAAGTCTTTTGGGGTTTTTGCTATCTGGAGTCCAGTCCTAATTATCGTTAACTAATCTGTTAAAACTCAAATTTTTTTCTATTTTTATGTCCTGGGAGGTTTTGTGCTGAGGTGGCATGAGTACAACTACAAGGAGGTAACAGTGACCTGATGTATAGCAAAGTCATGAGTAACTTCCTTAGCTATTCCTACCTTTTGAAGAAGCAGGATTTGTCCATTTCATTGTTTGGTGCCACCTCTGGCATTTATTCTTTCACTGCTCAAGCCTACTTCAGATCCTCCTCCCCTTCCCCCCAAAAAAAATAAAATAGAGTTTTCAGTGCCGTGTGCAGAACTCTTCTATATTAGTATCTGGTATTTCATGACGTATCTATTTATTAATTAGTAAGTACTTTTAAAGACAATAATATCAACTTTGCTGATATACTTCTGCTGTGTATACACGAGGCTGGGGAAGTACTAGTTGTGTTATTTGTTATATGCTATAGCACTTGTTCTTTCTCAGTGACTGCTAGGAGGTCTCCATGCTCTGAATCTTACTAGGTAATGATTTGTTACCCTGGTGTGTTGGTACTAAATGTGGCACAGTGGTTTGTAGTGATGATCTGTAGAAAGATTATAGTATTTTCTGAAAATGTAACGTTTCCTTCAAAAAAGGAGACATCATAAATCTAAAATGGAACATTAAAGATATATCAGTTTGGATCAGACCAATAGTGGTCAGTCTAATCCTGAAAGTTCTGGTAGATCTTCTTCCTTCTCAGCAACTGATAGGAAAAACTTGCTTCCTTGATGACAAATAAAATTTACAGGATGTCCCATAGCACATAGAACTGTCAGATAACTAGTGTTTGTTTTTCAAGAGCAGTGTTAGATTTCAATATGAATCTACACCACTTGGGAGATTTATTACCTTCTTATTCCATGTTTGGATACAGAAAACAATCTAATCATCTGCAGAGGAGTTCATTACTAGAGATGCTACCAACTGATAGAAAGGATGTCAAAGGATGGAAGAAAACGTGAGTAATTTTAGCTGACTCTTTTTCATTTTAGATTATTTTATAAAATTTACATTTTTATAAAACCTGTCTTAAAATCTCCTTTTCTAATAGATGTCTTGGTTATTTCTCTATTAGTATTTTAAAGAGTTATATATCTCTCTTAAACAGTTATGTGTACTTTCCACCAATCAAATTATCATTCTCATGATCAGATCTGCAAAAATTGAATTTTACATTAATCTGCTCAGTCATAGAATCATAGAATCATAGAATC
>VZRE01010448.1:0-18999 GCA_013396775.1 Cephalopterus ornatus | reverse complement strand
TGGGCACTGGAACAGGCTCCCCAGGGATTGGTCACAGCCCCAAACCTGAGAGAGTTCAAGGAGCATTTGGACAATACTTTCGGGCACATGGTGTGACTTTCGGGGATGGTCCTGTGCAGGGTCAGGAGTTGGACTTGATGATCCTTGAGGGTCCCTTCCAGCTCAGAATATTCTGTGATTCTTTGAATTTAAGAACTTCACTGAAAGTGAAGTGTCTCAGAAGACTGTCTTCACTGAGAAAAATGCCAATCTGAGGACTGCACAATGTGTCATGAAACATGTTCCTAAAGTTGGTAGGATTTCATAGGAAGCTCTAATTTCTAGAGATGAAGCTTTGCCAGTCTACACCAGAGGTGACAGAATCACAGAATAGCTGACATCAGAAGGGATCTTTGGAGGTCATCTTGTGTAATCCTGCTCAAGCAGTGCCACTTACAGTATGTTTCTTAGGGCTGTGTCCAGTGGGGTTTGAGTATCTCCATGGATGGAGACTCCATCACCTCTCTGGGCAATCTATGCTGCTGCTTCATCACTCTCAATGTGAAAGTGTTTCCTGATGCATGATGAAGTCAAGAATATGCCACCAATATCATAGCAGATAATACCTATAACATTTCGTACCTTACCTGATGCCTTCCCAATGTGACCATCACTCCCAATGCTCGCACTCCACCATGTGTGACCCCCATGCTCCCCATTTCCTGCAGTCAGCAGCTCAACGCTCTCCACATGGTCCAGCCTTTACCTCCCAGAGTCTCATCGCTATGGTGCTCCTTCAGGGCAACTCAGCAGAGCATGCAGGAGCAGCACAGGTGCAGAGGGACAGTCAGCATGTCACCCTGATCCCAGCAGAGCTGAAGTGTGACCCTGCAGCCACTGGACCTGATGTGGTTAGTTATGAGCCTTTCATGTCCCTGCAAACACTTGGATATGGGTTCATAAAGACAGCTCTTGCCTTCTGACGTTTTTTAGGCGGGGAAGCATCCTCATCTGTTAATATCCTCAAGCTGGCACTGCCAGAGGAGCTTCTCCTGCAGCAGTGATATGGCGAAAACCAGGATCACCAGAGAGAGCTATACCTGGATGAGCAGCCAGAGATTTGGACTCCATGAGAGACTCGGACTCCATGAGAGACTCAGACTCCATGAAAGGCTCTTTAAGAGTGGAAATACTTTACATTTTAAGATGGCAGGCTTTATTTTGATCTACATACAAAATAAAAATTACTCATCATTCATTTCAAGTATTTTAAATTATATTACTTCAATTTTAATGACTACTTTTTAAATTGCAAAAGAGAGAAAATTTTTATTTGCTCATGGTGAAATACCCATTTCAGTTGGTATTTCATTTGTTTCCTAATCCTCCCACTTTCCCATAGTAAAAGGGAAGTTAAATATTAAAAAAAAAAAAAATGAAGAAAGCAACACTAGTGCTTTTAAAAATAACATTTTCTCTCACTTTCAGCTTTCTGTCTTGAAGTGAGAGAAAAATAACACCGACTAACATTTTGCTTTAGTTCCCAGTAGAAAAAGTTAATTATTTTTTATCAGAGTAATTTCCATCTGTTTAGTGGAAAAAGAAGTTAGAAGCAAAGAAAGGAAAGAATACTTTATTTAACTGCAATGAGAATTAATTGAAAAAAAATTCTTCTTGACTATTAAAAAGAGACAAATTAGAAAATAATGATTTTGCCTAATTTTATCCTGAAATTTGCTACGAAAAGAACACATAGCTTTACATGAAAAAAAAATTATTGCTTCTCCACTTTTGAAGGGAAAATAGAGAGGTTTTAAATAATTAGATCATGTTTACTAATTAGGATGACACTTAAAATTCAGCAATAAATGACAATAAAAACATTGAAAGCAATGATATCCATTGTACCACGAAGTTGGATGGATAAATAAAACATCGTCGGCTGCAACAACAATGGTAAGACAAAGTAATTGCCATCAGACCGTTGTTTTGAGCTTCCTTTCAGCTCAGGGTTCAGTTTTGAACCCTTCTGAACGAGAGAGGCAATGGTCTGTTGATGTGGGATATAGTTTGCGTTTCAGGAGGTGGGTTTGGCAGGTTTTTAATTCTTCCTGAAGAACTGCAAATTACAGAATTTCAATTAGCTTCTAAGAGCAAAATACAGTTTATGTCCCGTCACATGAACCTGAGCAGCCCTGCAGTCCATAGTCCCCACATATGCTTCCTTTCAAGCCAGTTTTAGAGCTCACTCTTGACATAAGACAGGGTAAAACAAGCTGTGGATTTTGAATGAGTACATATGCACTATCATCTGCTTAATTTGGGAGGCAGCTGGAAGCTGAGGGTTCCTGCACCGTGTTGTTGGCTGCTGTGACACCCATGTTCAGCCTGGCCGCAGGCTGCCTGAAGTCTGCCTGCCCTGGGAGCACACCCTGTCCATGGCCCTGCTGGAGGACCATCAGCTGGAGGACCTTGTGTGTCAGGTGTTAAGTCTTGTAACTCACCACAATCCTGTACTGATGGGCTGTCAGCCTCATGCTGCTCCATCCTAGCTATTCAGGTGGGAAAAGCACATCGAGGTGCTCTAAAACAAAGGGCAGTTTTGGTTTGGGTTTTTTTTTTGTTTGTTTTCTCTCCAAGCTGAATTGTCTAAACCTGCCTCTGGAAACCCAACATCAAGTAGATATTTTACAAGATATTCTCATCTAGTCTTAACACATGCCTTAAAAATACTTTGCTGAGGTTGCCTGCTAGCTCTGCTGGTTCTGTAGGACTTAAAATTGCTTATTATTATTTTACGAGGTCCATTCTCTTGTTCTCTTGAGCACACTACAATAGATATAGCATATTGCTACTGAATGGAGAATAGGAAGCAAGAAATCCAGGCAAACGTAATTCATACAGTGCAATGACAGGCTTCTGAACACTGAATATGGGGAACTGCTCAATCTTCCTGCTGCAAAGGTCCAACAGAACCTGGTCCTGCGCTGGGAACATCACAACTCTTCAAGACTACAGCAATTTCACATATTTCATAGCTGCAGCCAGGGTAGTGCATAATTTTGCACCTTTACGCAGGATTTTTTGTGCATGCAACTATATTCTGGCAAAGATCTTGACGGGGCCTTTCATTTTAATTCTCTTACTATGCACAAAATTATAGTAAGTCCTATTCTTGAGGGAATAGTTCGTGACTGATATTCCCTAACAGGGTTTAGCCATTTCTACTGATGTAGCCTTTAGTCTTACTGCTACAGTCATCCAGTCCTTCAACTGTTTCAGCTACCACAAAATCTCATACTTTTTGCATAGATCTTGATACTCGAACAGCATAAACAGTAGGAATGGTTAACTTCATTTTATATGCCTCAAAACAAATTCCAGAGTTGTTAACTCAGACCATCTACAAGTCTGGTTCCTTTCCCCTTTTGTGTACTTTATTATTATTATTAGCAACATTACTGTTGGTACAATTTTGCAGTATCATTTTGGCTTTTTTTTTTTAATTTCCCTATGTTTTCTATCTACTATTTATTTGTCTGTTCCGTGCACTCTAATAGGCTGACACAAAGTAAAGACGATTTAAGGATGTTTTTCCGCTGATCTTTTGTTTCTTTCTACTTTATATGCTCTGTAATTTAATAAGTCATTCCTAGTCATTGGTGTTTTGCAGTAGGTTGGGATGTGCTGTCTAAGAGTTGCATTGCAGAATTTAGTGAACGACCAGAGTGGAAAGCATGCACCAGGGGAGCCCAAAGAGGGCAGTAAGGCGAGAATGTTGCTAAAGGGCCCCAGTTTTGGGAGTGGGCAGAGACAGCCACCCCTGTGCATTCTGATATATAAGGGGTCACCGTCAGTGTTTGCCTTGTGCCCGTGGAAGTGCCTTCTAGTCCTGCTGTGGCAGTGCCCCAGAGTCCTTGTGGAGCTGGAACCATGCCATGGGACTGACAATGGTCTGCCATGATTTCCTCCTAAGAATTGCCCAGATTTTTTGTCATGTATCCTGCTTGCCAGAAGTTGCATTATAACCTCTTTGGTTATAATGCTAGAATGGTGTTATCATATTTCTGAAATACAGAGAAATTCTGTTCTTTTTTATTTCTTGCAATAGAGCAACAATGGTAGAGCTGTTGCTGAAAGTATGATTTCCAATGCAAAAATATAGATCAAGCACATTGTAAAGTGCAGGAAAGGAACATTTTTTTTTAATATTCTTTTCCAAATATTCATGGTATGACTTTTGGGGTTGTCCTGTGCAGGGCCAGGAGGTGGATTCAATGATTCTTTTAAGACCCTTTGAAGTCAGGGTATTCTATGCTTCTATGAAATATTCCATTCAGTTTTACCCAAGATACCTTGAACTTCTTTGATTATGGGGTTTTTTTTCCAGCTTCTCTTTACTCTGGTTCCTAACACTTTTTGAATTCCAAATTTAAAAGGGTATGGTTTAGTCTTTGAAACTCAAGGAAGGCAAGATTTGCATTAGCCTGATCTGATATATTTAACTGTAGTCACCCTGAATACGTACTTTTGAGATAGCAGTTACTATATTGTCATTCTGTGGAACAAGAGTATGTATCTGTGTATATCGTGTAAATGATGTAGGAAACCCCTCTTCCTCCTCCCAGTAATTCTGCAACTGCTATTTTTTTACATACAGTAACATTTTTTTCAGTACTGAAATGCTGCTGTATCTGAGGTAACACAAAGTGCAGTTGCGCTCAGTTTTGTGAAAAGGCGTGAATGAATATACCCTTCCCAAGCAAAGTCATGGAAATATATTGCATAGGTAGAATGTAATCTCCATTTTTGTGTATTACAAAGGTGCTGGATTTTAGCAACACATGGTTCGAGCTTTTTTTTTTTTGATGTTTCTCTGAGAAAATCCCAGTTCCACAAACCTTAATGTATCAACTTTGTAATAGGAATAGGTTTACTAATAAACTGAGGGAACAGTGTTATTTATCTGGACATCCTTACCACAAGCTGTGCATATTTTCTTTGGAGGCTTTGCATTGAGTAGGTTCAGTCACAGTAAATTTTGTCATCACTGAGAGAAAGCACTGAAAGAATTCCTTATGATGCATGGGTAATAAAAATATTTTTTGCTATTTTCCTGCATTTACACATGGTATTTTTAACAGCAATAAAGTCATTATAGATGATTCATTCAATTAAAAGATCTTCTTATCTCTAGAGGAGTCTCTGATTACCTTTTAATTTTTTGACATCTCAAGGCTATAGGCTCAGTCTTCCAGTTTGGCCAGAGCATTTTTCTTGGGTTCAATTAGTGTCTCAATCTCATTTGATAGTAACGAATTCAGTAGGGAGTATAAGCAGCTGTCCATGGCGCCTTTTATAGAAAACTAAATTAAGACTGGTAGAAGGACCAGTGAAACTGTATCTAGAAGAAAACAGCAAAAACCACCTTATGGTGTAAAGTACTGAGAAGAGGAATAAATAGAAGAAGAAAAGATTGAGAGACTGTTAATTTTCTTTACAGTAGCTAGGATGGGGCTGTGTTTTGTATTTGTGTTGAAAACGGTGTTGATAATATAGGGATGCTTTTCTTGTTGATGAGCAGTGCTTACTGCCAAGGCCTTTTCTGCTTTCCTCACCACCCCACTGGCAAGGAGGCACAAGGAGTTGGGGGGTGACACAGCTGGGACAGCTGACTCCAGCTGACCACAGGGATATCCTAAACCCATATGGCATCATGCTCAGCATATAAAGCTGGGAAAAGACGAAGAAGGGGGAGCTGTTCAGAATGATGGCATTTGTCTTCCCAAATCACTGTTATGTGTGATGGAGCCCTGCTTTCCTGGAGGCAGCCTGCCATGGGAAGCAGTGAATTGATTCTTTGTTTTGCTTTGCTTTTGTTCATGAGGCTTTTGCTTTACCTATTCAGTTGTCTTTCCCTCAATGCATGAGTTTTCTCACTTTTACCATGCCACGTAGTTGTAGATTACCACAGTGAGAATTTCAACCTATTGACAACAGAATAGGTTTTTCAGGTTGCCTCCTACAGCTCCTCAGAGGGCACATGGAGATTCTCATGCATCTAGAGAGGACACTGAAGCCCTTGCTGTAACCAACAATGTGTTTGTCCAAAGCAAGGGCCCAGCATCATGTCACAGGATTGCTGTACAGCATACTGCTCCTCAGCTTCTTTTCAAGCAGTGCCAACATGCTCTGGCTCCAAGTCCAAAAGATAATGGGATGCTCTTATGAGTAAGCATTTTCTGGACTGAGTGCACTGTGATCTCCCTGAACTGCACATCTCTCAGAGAAATTTCTCAGGTTTGCTTGCAGAACCCTTCCTCCCTCTATCTCTGCATTGTGCCAGTGGTGGCCTGGCCTGTCCATCCACTATTGCACCAGCAGCAAGAGTAGAAGGACTAATGAGGGGTATCTAACGTATTTCCATATTGGTGTTGCCTTGCTGACAAGGGTAGTAACCACTAACATTTTCATTCCATGAGAATTGTTTTCCAGTGTCTTCTACATAAATTTCCATTTAAAAACTTCTCTTAGGGTTTTGTTTGTTTGGTTTGGTTTGTTGGAGGAGGGGGTTGTATGTGTTTGGGGTTTTTTTTGGTTTTTGTTTGGTTGTTTGTTTGGGGTTTTTTTTTGGTGGGGTTTTTTTCCTGATCATGAGCAGGAAAACATACTCGAGAATCTAATAAACACTGAAAGCCAAGCTGGGTTATTTTGGGTTGATGCATCTACAGTGATATTTTGCACTGAGAATTTAACTAACAGTTCTTTTGATGATAAATAGACCAGAATAAAATCCATCTCATCTTCCAAGAGCTGAATTTGTTCTCTAATGCTAATGGCACTAAAAATTAATAAAATATTATTTTTCTGTGCAGTGTAAGCTTAGATAATTCTGAAAGAATGAGAGGAGCCCACCAGCCAAGGGAAACCGTGTATTTTACATTTGTCACATAGATGTCTTTATATTAAATCATGTAGTTGACCTTCATTGTTCTTCTGTTTTCTCATTTATAAACCACAAGTTTTCTTGGCCTTGGAAAGCTGTTTGAAATACACAGGAGAAAAGGTAGATAAAAGTTCTTAGAGAACAGCAAAGTAAGAACTATTCCTTCTCTGGATTTTTGTTTATATCCATTTCCTTCTGCTCAATTTCCTACATGTCTGTTTTGCTTTTAAGAATTTTTCTGCTAATGTTACTCAGTTGTTTGGGGGTTTTTACCTCAAGCATTTATGTTCAACGTCATTGATTCAAAAAGCAGGGATATGTCCATATGCAAGGACTGAAGGTGAGTTTACATAACATGAGAAGATGATCATTCTCTTTCTTGCAGTCTCCTAGCCTGAGGGGCCCTCTGATCTATTCTCCAGACACATTTTAAGCATGCTGTGATAATATTAACAAAAAGAGTTTATCATATCGAGAGTTTATCATTCTCACAGAGTTTAAGATTCAGGCATGCTGAAGAAAAGTCTACAGTAAATTGATTTTTTTTTTTCCTGAGAGACTGAAAAGCTTACTGTGCTCGGGTAATAGTATATCCAGTACAATATAGTAGCATTTCTCTCTTTTTACTTGTGATACAATGCCTCTGGCTTAGTATAAACTCATTAAGCAGTACGCCCAGTTTACTGAAATTCTGGAAGCTGATAACAATAATTAAAATACTACATGACAAGTAGTATTTTATTATGCAATCCCAGAATGCCTTGGTGAGTTGTTAGGCACATGGCCAATTGCTTTGAACCACCTGGAAGAATTATTTTTATACATTTTGTGGATGGTAGGGAACGATCTGATGTGCTCGCATATCTGCAGTTATCACACTCTAATTTCGCTGGTAAGATTTCATCTCCTGAGTAGCTAGGCTGATATTGGCTGAAGTGATAATGATCAGGGGTGAATGTTGCTGCTGGTTTGATGACTGATGGGGCTAAACACATGGCCCAAGGCATAACAACAGGCCCTTAGTCAGCAGGCAGAGCCCCAAATGCAGCTGTGGATGTTATTATAAGCTGAGACTGACTGCAGGTGTTTCAGGTTTGTAGGAAGGGTGAGAAAAAGCAGCATGCTTGGGTAAGTGTAGGATATGCCTAATGAAGAAGGTGTGCATGAGTTACATGTTATGAGTGTGTGCTTAACATTTCATAGCTGTAAATATGTGTAAATTGATCTGAGTAGCTTCTAGTCTTTTTTTTTTTTTTTGGACACCTAGTCCTCTGGCATCCAGTTTAATCAATTATTGCCTTGATTTTCGAATTTGTTTGTGTACTATTCCAAGCCTTTGTTTACGCTGGGTCTGACCCGGGGCGTAATGAAGTCACAGCAAAAATCTCAGTTATTTTCATGGGATGAAAATTATTGGGTGGTTGTTTTACAGCTTCAAGATACTATCAGATTAAAGTTTGTAGCATTTCTCTAATCTAGACCACAATAACTGCATATCTTGTCTTCATTGCAACCTTAAGAACATGATGGTCTGTCCTTGGCTATTACTACTTAACATTGCATACATGTGCATTAGGTAACAATCACATCAGGATTTCCCAACAATAGCCATTACAAGTTAAGTTTGAAAACTGCACTATGAGTATTGGGAATAGTCAAGTTCTCTAAGAAAGACACCAACCTTGGGTTTCTTGGTTAGGAAGGAAATTTCTGTCTGCTACCTCTATTATCAGGAGGGAATGACATGGTGTTCAGAGCAGAAGCCTAATTGGGGTGCTGTGAGAAGCACTCTGTGGGAGCATCCCTTTTCTTCCTCTTGGAGACTGAGATTGCTGAACCATTCAGGACACTAGATCAGATGCCTAAAAAAAAGGCAACTTAAAAATAATAATAACTTAAGCTTATGGTGTTAAAAATTTGTATTGTACATGGAAAGAAACTGAGTTATTAGTTTTGCATGAAGGCTAAAGTAGTTTTGGTTGCTCAGCTAATGACATCTCATTGTTTCTTAGAAGACACAGAATATCCATCATTCATGTGTGTCATGATTTATGAATGGTACTCCCCAGTTTAGTGCTTCCAACAGGGACTCTCCAAACCATGGTGCTGCTTGCTTGCTCCTCCTCCCCTTGCAGTGGGCTAGAAAGGAGGCACAAAAGGTAAAGACCACGGGTTGAGATAGGAACAATTTGCGGGAAACAGTAATGAGGTAAGAAAAAGAACAGTGGCAGCAACAGGATGAGAAAACGAACAGTAACAGCAACAATATTAATAACAGAAGTGTACGAAAGAGAGAGTGACTCTCGTGCAAAATCCTCTCCTCAGAGCCTGACCCTACTGCAGCCACAATACCCCGAGTGCTCCCTCTGGCTCAGAACTGCCATTAACACAACCGCTCCCTCTGGCTTGGAACTGGATTTACCCCACCGCTCCCCCTGCCAAGCTTACTCAAACAACGGAACCTCTTCTTGCAAGAGACTCCCCTGCCCCCGGCAATGATGTGAGGTGGTATAGAATCACCTCTGAGTCCTGGCCAAGCCCCCTCCTGGCAACTGCAAAAATTAACTCTGTCCTGGCCAAAATCAGGACACTGTCTAAAGCAAACCCAGCTGAAGAGGATCAATACTTTGTCACTTTTTCAGTCATTTCTTTACTGAGTTTCTCCTAAACTTAACTGTCCAATAAGGAGTTTGAAGAAAAATTGATTTTCTGCTCTTATTAACTCAAGGGCCTTTAAGCAGTTTTGCCTTGAGCGTTGCCTCTGGAACATCATTTTGAACTACTTTGTCAACATTTCAGAATGCAAATTCTGAAAATGCATTGACACAAAATTCTATGCAGCAGTTAAAAATGAGGTTTATTTTCTTTAAAAATATTTCTAACTAAAATTGGAATGGAAATGTTTTACAAATTAAAGGTGGTTATGCGAATAGCTGCTTCTCCTTTTGATAATGTCACCCCTTTCAGAAAACCCATCTTGCTCTTTTCCCATTTTTATGCTAAGTGCTAAATGAGAGCAGTGATTGTTCTCACCCAGGAGGCCTGACTGTGTCCCATATTGACGTTATTCCCTTTGTGAGTCTGTGACTGAGGGTGGATATGGTAGATTCCCTAAAACAATGTATTGATCATCCTGATGATAAGAACAGAGCAGGATATAAAAGAAGAGGAAAGCCTCTAGACAAGCTGTCTAATTCCTGAAAGAGCTCCCAAACAGGTCTTGCAAATTAGTAACTTCTTACATGGCAAAGTTTTGTCTTGGCAGTTTATTGTTCCTTACCCTCCATAGGTTCATCACCTGTCTCCTGAACTTCACAGGACATCAGACCTTTGGATGAGCTGTTCACCAAACTATCTTTGAAAAATACCCCTAGGGTTTGTAGGAAAGTCTTTCATCCTCATTGCATCATTTTTCTTCATTATTTCTATCCTGAGAGTCCTGCTGGCTAGACCTAATATAGTTACATATTGTAACTTATTAATGCTGTATTGTACACAATACAACTTTAATAAATTTCAGATTATATGTACAAAGTTTAATTCACATCCAGTCTCAGGATAATATAGTTGGTTTTGAGGCAGAGCCACCAACATCGAACTAGTGCAGTTTTATTTCCTGGGAGCATTTCACCTGCTTAATGTAAGGTTTTGGGTTCCAGGCACAGTGTTCCCAACTGTGTCCAGTCCTGGGACCCCTGCTGATCAGCCTGTTGGCCCATGGGTTTGCCCACTGTTCTCAACGAGGCAGGAGTCAGCAGCTTTGTGAAGAGATCACTCTCGGCTGCAGCTTCAGCTTGACACCTGCTCTGGTGCTCTGAGCCTCATGCACAGGATGATGAAAATGGTGAGTATCTGCAAACAGGAGTACGTGTGTGAACACCAATAGATATGTTTGTGCCAAGGGGATTTACTATGCTTTTGTGTCAGTGTAAAAAGTACCATGATTTCTGAAAATACTGCTATAAACTGATGCAAGTCATACCTGTGTTGAACTCCAGGAGCCTGAGAATAGATTTTGAAAGATGTGCTCCTGAAGCCAGAGACTGATACCTGTATTTAAGGCATAATCTGTATTTAAGGGGAGTTTTCCCATTGGCTTCCTGTAGGCAGAGGAATCTTACTGGAGACACCTACTGAAAAAAAAATACCCTGTCTGTACAAACACCAACACATATTTTAGTAATAGACACTAAAAGGCAGAAAAGATCATGCATCTAACAATTCCCACTGACAACACTGTTGTTTCCCTGCTTTGTAGACTCAAATCTCTTTTGTTCTTGTAGTTCTGTAAATACGTTATTCAGGTTTAAATGAACACAGACTAAGTAACTGATCAATAATAGGTATGCCATGAATCCACAGAGGAACGTATAGTAAATCAAGATTTTTTTCTTGAATGCGTTTCCCACAGCATTCTCCTGCAGAAACTGCTTATGGCATGGATGGGCACACTGTGCACTTGTGTAAAAAGCTGTCAGGATGGCTGGGCCCAGCGTGTGGTGGTGAATGGAGTTACATCTAGCTGACAACCAGTTCCCAGTGGTGTTACCCAGGGCTCAGGACCAGTGCCAGTTATTGACAATCTGGATGAGGGGACTGAATTTGTGGAGTACACCAAATTGGGCAGGAGTGTTGGCTTGCTGGAGCATAGGAAGACTCAGCAGAGGGGTCTGGGCAGGCTGGATCGATGGGCCAAGGCCACTGGTATGAGGTTAAACAAGATGAATTGTCAGGAACTGATCTTGGGTCATGATGACCCCAGGCAGTGCTACAGGCTTGGAACAGAGTGGCTGGAAAAATGCCTAATGAAAAAGAACCAGGGGGAGGTTGTCAACAGCAGCTGAACATGTGCCAGCAGTGTGCCCAGGTGGCCACGAAGGCCCATGGCATCCTGGCTTGTATCAGAAGTAGTGTGGCCAGCAGGACCAGGGAAGGGATCATCCCCCTGTCCTTTGCACTGATGATGCCACACCTTGAATCCCGTGCTCAGTTTTGGGCCTCTCACTCCAACAAAGACATAAAATTATAAAGGTTTCTCAGCACTTTCAGTTTTCAGATAGCACACTATTGTAACTCAGTTTTGTCATTTCTAACTCAAAAGCAGCCTACATCTAAGAAAAATATTGTTTCCAAACATGCAGTTAAATGAAGCTTAAAAATAGTAAAATATTCTTTCTATCTTTAGAGCCAAAATTCCTAGTCTTTTAGTTCATTATTACCTCTCTATAGAGTATTTGGTAACCATAATCATTATGTTGATATTTTATTTATAAGGTTTGCTTAAAAAAAAGTAAGCTAGAAACTGTTGTTAAATAAAAATGGAGTCTCTTGTTTACAGGATTGTGGGAGTGGGCACGTTCCTTTACAGGATGCTAAATATTCTAAGAAGAGTGATTTCAGCCCCCGCTGGCATCTTTTGCCTCTTTTATTTCAATACTGCTAAATGAGTGTGGTTTTCCCTTGCTATGTTTTCTGCAGTACTGCCACCGGAGTACCCCTACTGAGAACTGCCAAGTGTTACACATACAGCCAAAGGCTTGCCACAGGTTACTGCCAAACAATGTATAATATCACAGATTACTGCCAAACACCATATAATATCAGTTTTTACTTCCTTTCTCTGAAATGGGGCTCTGATTTCTCACTAACGCTCACAATATGTGCAAGAGCTTAATTGTGTTTGTGACACCATCCCCACCTCAGTTAAAACCAGTCCATAAGTCACAGTGGGGAGGGAGGAGGGAAGTCTAGAGACAGACAGACATTGTGATCATGACAGTCTCATGCCTTTTGAAACCCATCCAAAAGGACAGCTCAAATTCCACAAGTCTTTGCAATTTGCTGCAACACAGAAGGAAATTTGTAACATCCAATGGTAATTTCATTTGCCTGACTGAGTGGCAGACCAGTTTAGGTGGCTGTCTAACAATGGCTTTCTCTTGCACATGCTCTGGTCAGGGGGATTACAGCAGAGAAACCACCTGGGGATAGAAGATGCCACTTGGATTCTCACCTCTGACCATATGATCTGTCATGAAAAAAAAAAACAAAACACAAAAAAATGGGCATAACTGATCAATATCTGGGCTGCAAGCATAGAGTTGTGAGCCCATACACAGGTTAGGGGTGTACAGTATTAACCTATCATTTAAATCAATCTTATGAAAGAAAAAGTTATGGAAGAGGTTTGGGGAATCAGGAACCCAAATAACTTCCATGTAACAATTAATAAGTAGAGTGTTTGAACATATATTTACATGTCAAATAAGCCCTCCATCTTAGAGAAAACATTTGGCAGAAATCTTTTGGCAAACTTCATGCATGCAAGCTGATGACAGCAGTGAAAGGGCGAGTGGCATAGGGCATCATCTCTATAGTAACACCACCACCAGAGGCTCATGAACTGTGTTGCCAAGACCAGAGCTGTACAGGATAAGTGGAGCTATCACAGCTCTCCTTTCCCCAGCTTTAGCCCTGCCATGAATAGCTGTGCTGCTCTTTGCTTCTCAGACAGCTTAAAAGAAATGCAGCCCATAACTATACTGCTGCCAGCCCAGTGTGACTTCTTATTGTTATCAAAATGTTCCCCACAATGTGTAACTCGAGAGCACAGACAAACACAGCAAAAACCCTGTTTTAAGTTTTAATTTGCTGTTGTAAGCCCAAGAGAAAATGCTATCCATGAAGTTTTCTGTAAAACATAAAGCAGAATGAGATGGAAAAAAGAAGATGACAAGTGAAGATTTTTCCACTGTGCTACTGTCCTTGGTGGTGTGAAGGGCTCAAAAGCTGGTTTAAAACCAGAGTTCTGCAGGTGGCTGCAGAAGACAAGCACAGTCTGTACCGCCTGGCTCTGAAGAAATTTCCAGTTTGATTACTTAGAAGCAAGTAGCCCTGAAAGGTGCTATACCATCAGCAAGTGCTGCCAAATGTGCTCCTTCTCTGGAAGATTCAGGCTTTTAGCTCTAGGACCTCATCCAGCTGAAGGCTCAGCAGTGATGATAAAGCAAAGCTAAAAATCAGCTGAGCTAGATGGAGAGTAGTCTCTTTGATGTAGTCAAAGAAGGTTTCTTGTCTCAAACAGCAGCATCTAAGGTTTCCTTTGCATTGTTTGCTTTTCTTGCATTTTATCTAGAGAAACGGGGAGCCTTGAGACTTCTGACATGTACCTTCTTATGAAAGTATGTTAGTATTGCATTCTAGCATCAGTCTCGTACAAAACAGGAGGCTATATACAACAAAATTTCTATCCCTCACCTTCTTAAAACATATTAATATTTTCATTTTCTTCTGCTATAGTTCTTTGATTCCTTTAAGTCTTATCTCTTACTCAAAGGCAGTGCTGGAGAATGGCTGAACTCCATCACATAGCACAGGGAGTTGTGCCAGAACAGATTGCAAGGAGAGTGATGCAGCACAACTCAGCTTCCTCCTTCTCTCAAGATAGAAACTGTGCTTTGAAATACATAAGCCTCTGCACTAGGCATGCTCAGAAGCTACCCACAGACTGCTGATTACTGTCAGCATCCACTTATGGCCTGGAAGCCCTTTTCTGAGGTGCATTAGAGTGAATCACTGGTTTTGTAGTCTTGAAAAATATGAACAGTTGAACTGCAGATTATCATTGTCTCCCAAGTCCTTTTTCTGCGCTGTATTTATCATATAGAAACCAACTTAAAATCCATCTCCATACAAAGATAACATATCTGGCCCTGTGAAATTGACTGTTAAGGTAAATGCGTTTAGGTGTATCCTACATGATAATTAAAGTCCCATTATCCAATACTTGGAATGAAAAAAACTTTGCAGATTATAGTTTTTCTCCTGCCAGAGGCAATTTCTGCAGCCCTTTCTCTTGGATTTTTCAAATGTCACAAATTTTCAGTGCTATTACTTTAATTCAACATTGCTAAAAAACTCTTAGAAGTGCTACAATAGTGGTAAATTTTATCACCTCCACCAGAGTATTGATCTGACACTGGACAAGTAGCCCCCAATTACTTCTGAACATAGTAGAGTGTCAAGCTGGCAAAATAGAAGTCAGGGGAACTTTAAGGGTAAGGTCACCAATAAGTGTGAGAACAGAAATGCTACATTCAGAGCAACACAGAAATAACAAAAGCCAAATAATTGGCGTAAATTTTGAGGAAAGACTAAAGATTACCAAATTAAAATAAATAGTAAATTTTTTTTATTAAATTTTCTATGGCAGAACTTGGACAAAGGGCTTTTTGAGAAGCCTTACACAAGGAGCTTATAGCTCCCTCATAGTCACTAGCAGAAAGGAATATTATCTTTTTATTTCAACACATGTGAAAAGTTAAAGCAATCCTGACATCAGGGTCACCATAAAAAGAGGCTTGCCTGGTAATTCAAACTATGGGGGCTTTGACAAAGAACATTCACAGCACCTGAGAGTAAAGTTCATTCCTTGTTTGCTCTATAGCTAGAACAATTCTCATGATTTATTGCACTACTTCACTGAAAATAGTTTATTCTCTAATTTATAACAGTCCCCAGCTGTGTTAGAAATTCCAGCCCAACACTATTATATTATTCCCTAAAACCCAGTATTATGCATCTTCACAGCTCACAGACACTTTTAGTCTGAGTGGTTTTATTTATGCAGGTAGAATAGAAAGAATCACTATAACATCTCCTTGATGAAGCACACAGCCTGTACAATGCACACAATATCATTACTGTTGGACAATCTCACATGGTGACATGTGGAAACAAACCCCCAAACTCACAGAGTATTGAAGTAGGTATGTTTATTTACAGCGTTGGGGTCCATGGGGATAAATTCATCCTTTCATGCCCATCCATTGCCTTTGTTCAGCTCCTTTTATGTGATATAATGTTACATATGCATTAGCAGTATTAATTGTGTTACATATGCATTAGCTGTATCAGAAAATTCCAGAAAAGTGGGAGAGGAGATCATTAACATACACCACTTTTATAACTCAGCTTCAGAATGCCCCTTAAGGGTCTTCTTTTGGGGGTCTTTGGGTGAAGTAAGAAGTCTTCCTCATCATTGAACTTTTTATCTTTGCTAAAAACTGCTGAGCTGGCTCTGTCCAATTACCTCAGAACCGGTATCATCTCTAGGAGCTCCTCCTTATCATCCTTCAAGGTCTCTCTTCTAGGCCTCAAAACACCTTATCAAAACTTCAAAGTTTTCTTGTTCCTGTTAGAATCCTCATTATAAAATTAACCATATCCTGTCTGTAAGTTAGCATAAGCGATCAAGGCCCTATTCTAATTTAACTGTATTCTATCTAAAATTAGCTCTAGTAAGCAACTACAATATTTTATCATCACTTGATATCTTGATCACTCCTTATCAATGGAACAGCCCCGCAACAGGATGTGACCCTCACTCTGTACCTAAGGAGGCACTGCACAGCTTTCCCATTGCATGACACCATATACTACTCAGCAGCAATAAAACATATATGTTAAAGGAATTGTTCAAGGCCAAGCTGGATTGGTCTTTGAGCAAATTGTTCTAGTAGAAGGTGTCCCTGCCCAGGGCAGAAGGGTTGGAACTAAACTTGATCTTTAAGATCCTTTCCAACCCCAACTGCTCTATGATGATAAATATTCCAGATGCTGTTGTGAATTACATGCAATCACCTAACACCCTAGAAAGTCTCAAATCTGTGCACCCCCATCCAAAAAATAATTGCATAAAGTCCCAGGTCCTTCACTTGGTGACCCATCTCTTTGAGTCCAAATATCTCTCTTTGGTAGTGCTTCTGTAGCATCTCGAACTTAAAGGATAACTATCTGCCAAATTCCACCAAAATAAACAGGAGAATGAGACATAAAGAAAGGAAGAGCCATGCAACCTCTTTGTTTTTGTTTTTTTTTTTTTTTGTTTTGTTTTGTGGGGTTTTTTTGGTTTGGTTGGTTGGGTTTTTTTTTGTTGTTGTTGTCGGTTTTGTTTGGTTGGGGCTTTTTTGTTGGTTTTTTTTTTTGTTTGTTTTGTTTTGTTTTTTTAATATTGTCATGGACTTTTCATCCCCAAAAGAGAAGGAATAATATTTTTAACTCTGATCTCTGATCCTGGATTTTTTCAGTTAGTAGGTATTATTTTTTCCTAATCAATGCACAACAATCTCTCTCATGAATTAACATTCAGCTAAGAATCAACTTTGGTGAAGTAAAAGATCTGTGTTTCTGAAACAGTTATTGCAGGCTTGGGTAAGTACAATTGTGGATGAGGACCAGAGCTATTTGCAGGTCCATTAGTGAGAATAAGAGTGATGCCATGGTGATCAATGCAATTATTTTGCTTCAGACAAAAATGGCTTGGCAGGCACATTGCAAAGGGACATTAACTGAAATGGTTTTTTACTAGATAAACGACCAAGATGGCTTCTGTATTGTTTTAAATGCATGTTGCTCACTTCTGTTTTCCAGTGTGATACACAGTGTATGCCTTTATAATCACTTGCCCACACACAGTATTTGGTAATCAGGACAAATCATATCCAGAATAGTGATTCAGCAGTCTGCATCTAATTGCTGAAAAATACACCTGCAACTTGAAATACATAGAATGGTCATAGAATCATAGAACTGGTTAGGTTGAAAAAGACCTTTAGGATGATGAAGTCCAACTGTTAATTCAATACTGCAAAGTCCACAGCTAAACCATGTCCCTCCTTAAGTGCCACATTTACATATCTGAAGTACCTCCAGGGATGGTGACTCATCCACTACCCTGGGCAGCCTGTTCCAATGCTTGACAACCCTTTTGGTGGAGTAATTTTTCCTAGTATCCAATCTAAACCTCCCCCAGTGCAACTTGAGGCCATTTCCTCTTGTCCTATCACTTGTTACTTGGGAGAAGATACCTTTCAGGTAGCTGTAGAGCGTGATAAGCCACCCCTTACCCCCACCTCAACCTTGAGCCTCCTTTTCTCCAGGCTAAACAACCCCAGCTCTCTCAGCTCTTCCTCACACAACTTGTGATCTGGACCCTTCACCAGCTTTGTTGCCCTTCTCTGGATATGCTGCAGCATCTCAATGTCTTTCTTTAGTGAGTCTCCCAAAACTGAACACGGGATTAGAGGTGTGGTTGTTTCCCCCTGCATCCAATCAAGGATGGAGATTCTCCTTAGCCCTCCTTTTGTTGTTGATGTACTTAGAGAACATAGACTGTAGAATTTATGTTACAGTAGCAATATAAATACAGAAGAAGTATTCTATTCCTTCTTTTGTTAAAGCTGCATTTACCAAACAAGGGGCATATGCCATGGTATCATTTTGAGTTCACTTAAATCCTTCATGTTCATTATTCCTTTTCTTCCACTGAAACAAAAAGAAATAATAGGATATGCTAGTGATGGATGAACTAAAATATGCTTTAAGGTTGTCTGCATGTTTGATATATGTGTACAACATCATTCATCATTTGAACAAAATAAAGTGGCATACAGTTTAGTATGTATAAGTATAGGCTTTTAACACAGAACAATGGTCCAAGATTCTATAAGATGTTTTTTGACAGCTCCCTTTTAATTTGCAGCCTGGGTGATGCTGGAGCTGTTGAATGGATGTCATCAGTACAGCTCTGAAAAAGGCTATCCAGCCGTTCTTGATCCAGTCCGCCATCAGTGTAATAATATCCCTGGAGGCTAATCCTGGAATTTCTTATGTTTGTGGTGCTGCCTAAGGATCAGGAGAAAAAGACTCACTAGGCAATTATTAGTATAGAGAAGATATAGAGCAGGTTTTTAACTAAGGCCTTCTGGGGCAAGAAGTACAAAGGTGTGCACACACGTCCAGGGATTCCACAATTTATGGTCGGATCCAAGAACTGTCCACCCCAGATCCTCCCCAAATCTACCCCCTTGGCACACCTCCCCTGAATTTAGTCGGAGGTCCCAGGACCCCTTTCTTCCTCATCTGCCTCTTCTTCACAGCACGTACTGTCTCTGGAGCTTCTCCAAGGTTCCAGGCTTGAAGGTTGCTTTGACTATGATAGTACCTTGTTATTCAGGTGTGGGGTGCATATGATCTTAAAAAGAATGTTTACTATAGTCCTGCCTTGAAAAGAG
>VZRE01010447.1:45422-79591 GCA_013396775.1 Cephalopterus ornatus | reverse complement strand
GTCCAGGTCCCTCTGAAGAGCCCTCTTGCATTCCAGCAGATTACCCCATACCTGATAGTGATCAGTGTGGATACGCAGGTAGAAATGTAAGAACAAGGCAGATGTTCAAAGCCAGCTTCCTCATTCCCAGCACTTTCTGCTGCCAGCCAGTGGGTTATGAATTTGGGTGCACAAAGTCCACCAGAGAATTAGTGAAAGGGAATTCTGCATAAAATGGACTTCTCACAAGGTTGGTTCTACATCCTCTATCAAGCACCCCAATTCCTGGTGTCAGGGAAACAGCAAAGCTTCATGCTTCCCTACCAGGTAAGAATTTGGAAGGTCCCTGCTGTATGGAGAGAATCTTCATTCTTTATCTCATTTCTCCTGTGTATAGAGATTGGGCATATTTGTGCTCTTCCCTTTTTTTTAAATTTCATAATCCCACCTGTTAAAAGCAACATCCTCAGCCAAGGATACATTTACTGCAGAGCCTGGGTTGAGATCAGGGGACTTTTGGGAAGGAGCTGTTTAGGAGCAGCAGGCAAAGCAGTTGGGAGCGTGTGATACAGATACTTCCAAAAGCAGCTGTGGTGTCATCACAGCCAGTCAGGGTCAGCTGATTATATAAAAAGTTGCACAGCAACCCTGTGATCCCTGAGCTGTTTAAGATTCAATAGCTGGAAAGCGGTTGATTTGTCATCTCAATAACAACTTGCTGCTTATGTAAACTGAACATCGAATAAATGGCACAAGAAAGTTGGAACAACTGCTATATCTTTCTTGTTCAAACTGCAGATTTCTTAATCTTGTGGAATCAGGTTATATTTGTTTACTCTCCTGACGTATTTGTACGATGTGAGGGGGTCAAAGAGCAGGCGGTAAGGCCCTGCCTGCAATGAAAACCCATACGTACATCACACTGCAGGAGCTGCAACCTGCTGGGCTCAGCAAAGAAGGTTGCAGTGTAGAGCAGAGGCAACAGCATTAACCTGGAGAGATGAAGAGAGGGTGAATGAATACTGGAAGGATGTAAGGCCAAATTGGAATAAATTACTCAGAGCAAGCCAAGCAAGTCAGACTTTAATGATCCTTCCTTCCTCTGCTATCTAACATTGTTACCTGTGAAGATAAGGTCACCAGTAAACTACTGGCCTTGTATTTTAAAATTAATAAGTCATTCTACAGTGCATCAGTTTTTAATACCTGCCAGTAGGTGCTTTAAAGAAACTTGATTTCTATTATGGCATTTTGCTTAATGAGAACTGGAAGTTTGACGGTGTTTAAAACTGAGAACCAAAATGAAGAGTCACTCTAAAAGAAATAGGCCTGACAGCAGAAGTATTCAACTTGAAAAGCTGAACAACAATAAAATTAACAATTGTCCGGGTTTTTTTCCAACAATGTAAATTAATCTGTTACCAAGTAATTATGAGTTTTCTTTCAACTCAGGAAAACATTTATGTTTTTATCCAGGCTTAAGAACTATGCCATTAAAGTTGATTAGCTAAAAAAAATCTCAAAGGCTTGTATTGAAGTGCTGCATCTATTAAAGATGTACTGCTGTGCCTTTGTCTTTAGCTTTACATATTGAGAAGCACAGCCATTTTCTGAGTGGGGGACTGCAGATGTTCTCTGTGTATTATTATTTCTCTTCAATAACATGACCCATCAGAAGAGCATTTATATGCACAAAGATCTAAAAAAGGGAAAAAGACCTGAATTATTAAGTCTTCAAAGTGTTTTTAATGTAATTTTAAACCACCAAAGAATTTAATATTAGCAGCTGTTTTTATACAACTAAGTACTGCTATGAAAGCGAAACAGAAATCAGCTTGAAGACGCTTCCAAAATATTGGCCCATGGTTTAAATACAAACTCACATGTGATTTTAGTGTACTGCCCAATACTGTACTGGAATGTTTTGTTTGACAGCTCTTCAGAAAAAGTTTTCCACAGGGGAACAAGAGAACTGAATGCTCCATCTCCAGTAGATTGTAAATTGAGCAGCTGGAGCGAGTGGGGGCCCTGCGACCCATGCACCTATCAAAGGGTAAGCTGTTCTTAGAAGTCTTTGTTCCAAAACCACAACAAAAGGGATGTTATCTGTCTGGTTGTTGGTTATGAGAAAATATCAGATTGCAACTCTTAATACTGTATGTTCATGATTCGAGTAAAGCCATAACAATTTCAGATCTGAGGGCATAAGAATAAGAGAGTGATGTACAATACTGTCAAGGCTTCTCATTCAAAATGTTTTCTTCATAGAAGTTATCTCTTTTGGCCATGTGAATGTTTCTATTGAAAAGCAGGTTTTAATTTTCTTAGGGGAGTTGTTCTTAGGAGATCTTAAAAAATAAAACACTTGAAAGCATACAAAACATAAGTGATGTACTTCCTCCCTGGAGTGAAATAAAAAAAAATTAGTGAAATAAACTAAATAGTGAAAAATAGCATCTCTACATACCAGCTGAATATTGATGATTATTAATTCAATATTTTTTTAACCATAAGATGTGCCTGTGGAATTTCAACCAAATATTTCACCAAAGATGCTTTCTTTTGAAAAGTTTTCATGTTCATGTAGAAACCTTTCAGTTCTGGTAGAGTTCTCTTTTCTCTCTGGGCAATGTTAATAGTGTTATTTGTCTTTCAAGTTTCGCTCTAGACGTATTGAAAGATTTGGACAATTTGGTGGAAAACCATGCCTGGAGGCCCTGGGAGACACACAGACCTGTAAAACCAGCGAAGTCTGTCCTGAAGAATCAGAAGCAGACTGTGGTACTGACTTTCAGTGCAATTCTGGTACGTCTTGCTTTTGTGCCATATAATGCCTTTACTCAGAAACTACTTGGCGCTGCAAGTTAAATCAGTCTCCACTGAAGATGAAATACATACACGAAAAAGAGAGATGTGCTTCAGTGCTTTTCCGCTTGGGGATGATTTCCTGAAGCAAGGCCTTATGCCAGCACTTAAAGACAGTCTGTAGGTAGGTGGATTCAAAGCCTCAGTGCCAAAACCACAGCATGAACAATGCTTAAGACCATGTATATTCCTCTCATCTTCCGTTATAACTTGCATCTAGTTTAAATTCTTCTATAATTCCTCCTCTATGGTTAGAGGCTTGTGAGTATCTTTTCTTCTAGCTTAACTGTTCCACCTGCTACTGAATCACTATGTTTTATGAAAAATCACTGGGGAAAAAAAAAACAAACAAACTAAGACTGAAAGAATTTTAACAGAATGGATATGGAACTTTACTGATCTAAGTGTTAATGATGGATGCTATCTGGGGACCAAAATGCATCTAGATTGAAAGTAAAATATAAATTTGTGAAGTGATAGATGCATGAGATATGAATGTAGTGCTCAAGACTCATCAAAATCAAAACAAAATAGGAAAATAGTAATAAATCTAGTCAAAAAAGAAATTGAAAGATGATAAGTGAATTTTGAGTGACAAGCCATTTTTGGTACTGTTTTAAAATCAGAGTAGTGAAATAGAGAAATTAAAAATTGAAAAATAGGTTTTTAGCTACTAGTTCACAGGTGTTGTGTGTATTTACAGGTTTGGCGGATGATACCAAAAAGTGTTGTTTTATTATGCCGGGGCTAATTTATCTACATCCTTAGATCCTATAGAGGAAAAAAACCCAAGTCTTTGTAAAACGTGTGATATGCAACCTCAGGAAAATTACTACTTCACTGTTGCTTTAGAACACTAATCGCAGTTTTGGACACTACAGTGGCCATAATATTTAAATAATATTGTCCAAATTGCAACAATTTAAATAATTTAGAAATAATTCTTTGTTGACATTGAATTGGTATTTTCCTGTAGTCTCTTAATACAAAAAAAAAAAAAACAAACCCAAAACAAAACAACCAACCTAATAATCAAAGGTTAATCTAGAAAAAATCTCAGGCTGTAACAACTTTCTTCAGATGACAGCAGTTCTCCTGTGACTTACTTTTCTCAACCATCCTAGTAACTCCTATATAAATATAGTAGCATGCAGGGGTTTTTTTTTCATTTCAAGGAGGCAGAGTATAGAATTTTAATCCCTCCTGACAATAATAGAAATATTTGTAGAGGAAGATCTCAATAAAGAGTAGCTAAGGGTGTCATTTAAAGTCCATCTTGACAAAAGTGCATTGATGTAATGTTTTATTCTTTGATTAGGTCGGTGTATAAAGCAACGACTTGTGTGCAATGTAGATAATGACTGTGGAGACTTTTCTGATGAAGATGCTTGTGAATCTGACCCACGATCACCGTGTCGTAACCATGATATTGATGTGTCTGAAGTTGGTAGGACTGCAGGGCAAGGGTATGTAGTGAAGTAAGAAGTAGTATTGGGCCTGGTGAAGAGTTTAGGATTGTCTTGAAAGCCAGCTGAAAATACTGGGGCACACTGAGACATTCCCAAAAGTGTAATCTGATTCATGTTTGCATTTGTATTGAGAAATGTTAAGAAGTTTTTGGAAGAACACTCAACTACCATTTCATTTTGTATACTTGTGGAGAATAAAATATTTATGCAGACAGTGTAAATCACTCGTAAAGTTAGTAAACGGAATCATATATAGATATTACATTAACTTGAAAAGCGTATTATTCAATTCAATGTAAAGTTTATAGAGATATAGATATGTTTCAAGGGATATTTCATAATAAATTAGTAATTCTCAATTACTTTACTAAAAAGCCTGTCTAAAAGGGAGAAAATGTCTCTTAATTATTTATACAATGGAATGCCCTACTGCAGCAACACTCTGCCTGCAGCTTTTTTCCAGCATTGAATTCTGCACTCCCCAGATCTTTGTTGTTTACATGAGTTTTCGTCATTAATCTAAGTCAAAAATGAATCTTTCCGTTCTTGGATCCTGCTGCATTTCTTTAGTTTCAAACAAAAAAACAGGAATAACATATTGCTTATCTAGAAACAGAGTTAGAAGACAGCTATACAAACTGAACAGATGAAAATAAAAGTGTACTACAGTGACCCCCTGTGTTTAATGAAAAGGATCATCCTTTTCATTTCATTTCATTTCTTACTGTGTAAGACCAAAAATGCTTCTGTTTAAGCACAGGGAAGTAAACCAAGTACTTAGGCAATTTTAGAAGTAGCTTCTTTATTATTTCTACTAAAATCTATTACGGAAATCCCATGAGAAAACCTTGTATGGAGATGCAGTAGTGATGTTGAAGACTTCGATGATTCCTTTACCACTTTGTAAACTCAGATAGGTACAGGAATTTCTCAGATGTATGTGTTGTAAATACTGAAAAGATGCAAATGTATGAACCAGGCACAGAAGAGCAAAAATATCACACAGAATCCTCCAAGGAGCAATTATTTTTGGAAGTATTTCTTGTGCATCAATAGATAGATGCATAGAGCTTTACAGCTGATGTGCTTGCCTCCCTTGTTTTGTCATGATTCACATTTCCTCTCTTATGCTGCAGAAAATACTGCTATTTCACTAAGTCACACCCTGCAAGAAGAGACAATACTAGGAGTAGGTATATATTCCTTCTACAGATTTTATGGGTGTTGTACACACTTGATAATGAAGCTCCTACCAGCAAAGAAACTAACGTAAGTTATGAAAAAAAAAACAAACCAAACCTAGGTTAAATATAGCTGTTGAGATGTACCTTTAAATCTAAAGGCAATGCTTTCTCACAAATACATTGGTCAAGCAGGAATGATTTTAACCTCCTTTAACCTAAGGTTCTCACTGTGTTTGATGTTTAACATCTTTTACTTGTTTATTTCTCATACATGGTCCTTATAGAGCTTTACAAAAGATGAATCCTTATCTCCATAACACAGATGAGAAGACCACAAGAGATGAAGCAAGCTGCCTGGATGAAGCAGATTCAGTTTCACAGCTACAGAAAATGACATTTCCAGCCTTAATATCATTGCCTACAGGTGTTGACATCCCCTCTCTTGTATTTTTCTTGTAGAATCAATATATTAGGGATGCAGCCAATGGCCAGCCCATTTGACAATGACTTTTTCAACGGTCTTTGTGAAAGGGTGCGTGATGGAAACACACGGATGTACTACCGCAAACCATGGAACGTGGCTGTTCTCATTTACGATGTAAGTCTAAGTTCTGTGCAAACTAGGATGTTTTTAACCAAATGCTGAATCCTGACATCGTCTTGGAAGACTCAGTGTATCTTGAGTCAGGCAGCTGCAGCTTTTTAGCATCAAGCTTGTGCTGAAGTCTAGAGGAAAACAAGTTATGTTATCATTTACTTTGGTGGTCAAGCTCAGTTGTGCCAGATAAACTCCCGCATGTTCATTGCTGCACCTGTACACAACAAATGAAACTGTCTGGAATGTTTACAGTATGAGTGAATGAGATTAGCAGAAGCCATACAGAAAGAATTATGATAGCTACTTTTTCAAAGACACTGAAAAAAAAAGGCAGGAATAGTATTATGATACTCTGGTCCTACTTGGTTTTCCTCTGTCCCACTGAAAAAAAATAAAAATCTAATAGGCTTTTGAGTTTCAGACTGTGATTTCCAGTGAGGCTTGAACACCAAAAATGTTGATGATCGTTGAAACATAAATTTCAGATTCATTTCAGAATTCATAGCAGTATTTTGCTTACCAAAGGTTTTGCCTATTTCTGCAAGAAGGAACTTCATAAAACAAATACAATTTAAAATGTATTTAAAACCCCCAAATCTGACCAAGATTGCTTATATTTGATTTTGAGGTAGAAACATTTTTAGTTATTAAAATTCTATGTTCTGCTAAAGTATACTAAAGTAAACAACACTGAAATCAGTATTTCTGAGTTAGCTCTTGTCTGCCGTAAGAAAAGAAGGCAAAACCATAATTCTGACTTGTTTCAGATGTCAGGACCTATTAGCAAATCTTAGCTCCATTCTAGGAAAGAGATGGAGACTATTATTCCTTACACAGAATCACAGAATCTCCTGAGTTTGGAAGGGACCCTCAAGGATCACTAAAGTCAAGGCCTGCCCCTGCACAGGACCATCCCCAAGAGTCACACTATGTGCCTGAGAGCACTGTCCCAGTATTTCTTGAACTCCGTCAGGCTTGGTGCTGTGACCACTTCCCTGGAGAGCCTGTTCCAGGGACCAACCACCCAAGGTGCTGGATGAAGCACCTTTTCCTACTATCTGACCTAAACCTCCCCTGGCAAAACTTCAGGCCATTCCCTCAGGTCTGGTCACTAGTCATCAGAGAGAAGAGATCTCTGCTTCCCCTGGGAGGAAGCTGTAAACCATGTAAAGGAACTGTTAATTCACATAAGTTACTTGGACAGTGTTACATGCTGAGATATAATACTCACTGAAATATTGAGATTACAGTTTTCTCTTCACTATTGAATAACTGAACTGATTGAGATGAGGTGGTTTGTGGAGGGAATGGTATTTCTGTTTCCATTTGATTTGTTTTAAAAGAAAAAAGAGCTGTAAGAAAATGTATTGCTAAGCGATGTAAAAGATACAGCTTTAAAATGCTACATAGATTTTTCTATTACTGCCTGTTCTGTTTTCTCATACAACCTTTCATTAACCTTTCTCAGACAAAGGCAGACAAAACCTTGGGTTTTTTCTTATACAACCTTTTCATCATCTTTTCTCAGATAAAAGCAGACAAAACCTTGTTTTGTTTTCTCATGCAACCTTTTCTTTATCTTTTCTCAGACAAAAGCAGACAAAACCTTCACATCAATATTCTACCATGACCGTGTAAAAATATTACAGGAGGTCTACATGGAAAAACAAAAACACTTTAGTGCTGACCTGTCTCTGAAATATACACCTACTGATGGAAGCAAAAAGGATTCAGAAGGAAATTTCAAGTATTATTATAGAAAGAATGCAACCTTAAGTTCCATCCTGCAAAGCTCCACAGAAAGGGTGAGTTTAATTCATCTAAAGGTTTTAATGAAACTATTCTATGAACAGTACAATTTGTACAAAGTTGAAATAATAAAATAGTAATTTTTCTAATTATTCTAGTCAGCTGCTGATTTTTTGTCATTTGTTAAAAAAAGA
This sequence comes from Cephalopterus ornatus, assembly GCA_013396775.1. NCBI lineage: Eukaryota > Metazoa > Chordata > Aves > Passeriformes > Cotingidae > Cephalopterus > Cephalopterus ornatus. The sequence goes on along the minus strand of VZRE01010447.1, from coordinate 71,553 downwards.
AAAAAAAAAGAGTGGTAATAATAGGATTAATATTTCAGATATGGACAAAGAGTAACCAAAGGTAGCTTCTTTTTCCCACTGTTTCCCCTAGCAAACACCTTCATCTCCATCAGAGGTTGAAGTTAGAAAGGGTCAAGACCTCTGGTCTCATCTTGATCAAAGAGCAGCTCTGATCTAGTGCAATGTGGGCAAATTAGGTCAAATTTGGTGATAAAAATCTGCCACTGAATAGACCTACAGTATGTAAACACAAAATAAGCATGTAGAATAATGACTGAAAGCTCAGATCCCAGTCATTAAGGTATATCTGTACTAATGAACTGTCCAGGGCTAAGAGGCATGGGCATTAACATGGCAGTCCATTGTTTTTACTAGCATGCTTTTGTGAGTGCTAGCTCTCATGGTCTCATAAGCAATGCCCATCCTGCAGTTCCCTACAGCATGTTTGGAGGGGATGTTCTCACAGGCAGTCTGGAGAAAGCAAGCCTATTTTGGGGTTGCATAAAAGCCACACGATGACCATCACTTTGAAACAGCAGAAAGACCCATTTTATTTACTAGTAAAGAATTAGCCTTAGAATTTAGTAAGGCCCAAATGAGAAAGACCACAAAAAGTGACACTAGATGTGTTGTGGTTTAACCCCAGCCAGAAACCAAGTCCCGTGCAGCCATTCACTCATTCTACCCCCCTCAGGATCAGGGAGAGAATCAGAAGGGTAAAAACTAAAAAATTCATGGGTTGAGGTAAAGACGGTTTAATAGGGAAAGCAAAAGCTGTGCATACAAGCAAAGCAAAACAAGGAATTTATTCCCTGCTTCCCATGGGCAGGCAGGTGTTCAGCTATCGCCAGGAGAGCAGGGCCCCATCACATGTAATGATTACTTGGAAAGGCAAAACACCATCATTTCAAACAACCGCTGCTTCCTCCTTCTTCCCTCCTCCTTTATGTACTGAACTGCTTTAATCATCTGCCCTGGCTGTGTCTCCTACCAGCCGCCCATGCAGCCCCGGCACCCTCCCCAGTGTGGCAGTACAAAAAGCAGAAAAGGCCTTGGCTCTGTATAAACACTGCACAGCAATAACAAAAACATCTCTGTATTATCAACCCCATGTTCAGCACAAATCCAAAACACAGTTCCACACTAGCCACTGTGAAGAAAATTAACTTATCCCGGCCACAAACCAGCACAACATGACATTATGGCCTAATCCAGCAGCAGTGTGCTGGGTCATATACCGTTTCTCACCCTGTATGCTAAGGTCGGTGACCACAGCATGCCATCACGTATAAGGCACATCAATTCCATACTGCTGAAGTGCACCACGTGAAAGCAAGAATAGATCCGCCTCAAATAATTCAAGTTTTCAGGTTTGTCAGCCTTGTTATCTAGGACCCGTTCAAAGCTCTGGAGATCAAGTGGATAAAAGGGAAAACTAATATAACTTTCACAACCTGTGAATTAGAATAATGCTGAAGAGAAAGGTCTGTACCATAAAGTTAATTTGACACACAACACCCACTTTGTATTGGTACGAGTTTTCCTAGGGTGGAAATGAACTCAAACCATAAATCTCCACAGATGCAAAAGATCAAGTTCTGTAGCTCAAAGTGTTTTACGGACTGCTTTAAGTCAAGTGGCCTGTGATAGAAGTTCTGGCCTCCAATTCTTGCTCAGAGATTAGTTCAGAGAATGAGTCACAATCTGTCACCATCTGAGTTCTATCACTGTAAACTCATGTGGCTGCAGGGTAGTGGAGCGGCAGTCTCTGCCTGGGAACCCTCCAGGGATCACCTGCAAGTTAAAGCTAGGAGAAGCCTGGAGGAACCTGGAGATCTAAGGATTTTGTACATCCTGATTGGCACAAATATTGCATCTGCAAAAATTTCCTCACAGTCATTTAGATGCCTGCAGACTTCTGCTGGTCTCAAGCAGCATCTGAGTCAGCAGTTAAAGATCCTTTAAACGGTGCCAGCTAGTATGATGGTCAGGTGCTACATCCCTTTTACAAACCTCCTACTGGGCACTACTGTTAAGTACTGCAGATTATAACAGGGTTTGGAAGGCATGTGTTTGCTTAGATTCTTAAGTAACTCTTTCACAAGATTTTATTTCACAAGTTAAGGGCAGTAGCTAAGTCCTAACTTAGAATATGATATAGAACCACCTGGAGTGTAATTCACAGAAATATCCATCACTGTAACTAGACTTACAATGTATGTATGGGTCGAATGACTTGTGGATTTTTTCCCTTATTAATTTTCATTTTATGATATTATTTGGGGGGCTTTTGTTCTAAATTGAAGCTGTGTCCTTCCTTCTGACAGTCTGGGGGTTTTGTTTTTAATTGGAGCTGTGTCCTTCCTTTTGACAGTCTGAGAATAACAGGGAAGTGATCCAAAAAAAGAGAGGACTTAGTTCTGCTCTGCCTGTAAACAAAGGCGAAACTCCATCTGACCCAGAGTGGGCAGCTTCTGTTATCTATACAGAATTACTTTTCAACGTTATGAAAGTCAGAAAGCCAGTTTCGGTAGACATTGTGCTTAAAGAGAAGACTCTGTTGTCAAGTAGATCACAAAGGGCTTGCTGAAATTAGCAAGGGAAGAGTTCTGCAAAACTGGAAGAACTGAAATTATGTAAATCTCTTGCTGCTTCCTCAGTTTAAATCAGAGAATGTTTAACTTTAATCAAACAAGTTTGACCCTCTTCCAAAACACTAGATTGAATGCCATGTTTAAAAGTGCTACAGCTTCTTTACAAACAAAATAGAACAGATTTTCCTGCTGTGCTGCGTACCACAATGGCACTCTCATCTCTTTTCTTCTTCCTGCATTCAGAACCAAACCTTTCTTCATGTAAAAGGAAAGATTCAGCTGGGAAGATTCCAAATTCGGAGTCGCGATGTCCGTCTCACAGATAGTTTCCTAGATGATTTAAACTTTCTGCCTGCTGAATATGATAAGGGAGAGTATTTCAAATTCCTAGAAGATTATGGAACTCACTATGCGGTCTCTGGAACTGTGGGAGGAAAATATGAACTTGTGTACGTGCTGGATAATTACGCTATGTCTCGAACAGGTATGCATTTTTTTGGCCTTCCTGTGGTAAAAATGCTCTGGCCAAGTCTCCAGACATTCAAAGAGATGTTTGATGATCGATCTGCCTATATGTTTATATGGAGCAATACTGAGAACAGCACAGTTCAGGGTGTGCTACTTGTGGCACACCGGTGACATTACAGAATTCCATGAGATCAACAGATACTAGAGTCAGCCTTTCTAACTGACAGAATTATTTGAAGTCTCTATTTTAAATCTGTAACTGAGAGGGATAAAAAAAACACCCCAAACTTAAAAAGACTTCTTGAAAATATTAGGAATAGTAATTGCTGTGACATAATTTACAATAGATTCACAAAGCCTAGAAAATCTCCCTAAACCTTAAATCCAATTTGCTAGTTGGTATTTCTTTGTGTTGCAATCACTTTAAGTGACAAAAAAACAAGGATAAAATTGAAGTACTTCCTAGAAATCACATGGTGCACTTGAGTGTGTTGAAACTGATTTCATAGCCTTTAACATTCACACTGGAATTTTCCATGTCCTAGTTAAGATAGAAAAGTAGAAATTTAATCCTCCCTCATGTGCAGTTCAGAAATATGTGGGTTTGTGCTGGATTAAAGTGATTGCTCTGGAATAAAGTTAAAAAAGGCAATTCTTTGCACCAGCAACAATATTACTATCAGATATTCAAGCTATGCAAAGAGGCACTGGGCGAAGATATCACATATCCCACTATCAGTTTGTTGAGAACCTGGAGACTGCAGTCCTAGATTTATTTTTTTTTTTGAGCATAAATTTTAAGCACAATTCTTTCTGAACACAAAAACAAAGTTGCAGATTATGTGCTTTGAGTTTAATAAACAGAAAGGAGGTGTTGGAGGCAGTACTGGATAGAGCAGGATTAGAATTGATGGGAATAGTGTACTTGTAAGAGATTGGTGGCCTTGATTATGGGGAAAAGGAGTGGAGAAACTTGCTTGAGGTTAGGAGAGAGACTGGGAGAATTGAATAATTTGGCACACAGAAAGTGTAAATGTTAAGCAGATGTGAAAGAAAAAATCTCAATATAATAAATGGAAAGAATGGTTCCTAGAGAACCATTTGCTTTCAAATAGATGAAGGAAAACAGAAATCCATTTTTAATATTTTCCTAATCCCTATAAATCATACCTGCATCTGTGCAGGCACTTCAATTACAATCATCCTCACATTCATTTCATGGAAGAGGACAAAGCAGAAGATAAATACGAGGAAGAAAGCCATAAATTTCAATAGGCCTGAAATTTATTCTCTAAGAATAATATCACACTATTTATGGTCATTCAACCTCTCTAATCACCTTTTTCTGCTTCCAGGTATCACTATAGAAGACGTGAAAAAATGCCTTGGCTATCACTTAGATGCCAGTATTGCATATAAAAACTTACATGTCGATTTTAATATTGATCGCGACAAATGTGAAAAGATTCATGTGAAGGACAAATGTAAGTGTGTCCTTAATTTATATTATGTCTTTTTCTTCAGAAAAGATGATACCAGTTACTACTCTTTTTATAATAAATATAGTTATTGCTTTTAATAGAGCAATATAGGTGAGGCTGACATACTTCCATGCTCTTGAGACAGCCTGAGAATGTGTTCCAAGTGCACACACACACAATCACACTTCTATGATGCATACATACATGCACATGTCACATGGATGAGGCATCCACAGTTTCTCTGGGCAACCTGTTCCAGTGCCTCACTGCCCTCTGAGTGAAGAACTTTTTCCTATCATCTAATCTAAATCTCTTCTCTGTTAGTTTAAAGCCATTCACCTTGTTCTGTCACTATCTAGCCGTTTAAAAAAATCACTCTCCTCCCTTTTCATAAGCCCCTTTTAAGTACTGGAAGACTACAATGAGGTCTCCCCAGAGCTTTCTCTTCTCCAGGCTGAACAACCGCGACTCTCTCAGCCTGTCCTCAGAGGAGAGGTGCTGCAGCATTCTGTCCATTTTTGTGGCCCTGCTCTGGGCTTGCTCCAACTGGTCCGTATCTTCCTTGTGCTAAGGACCCCTGAGCCAAACGCAGGTGGTATCTCACATGAGCAGAGTAGAGGGGCAGAATCCCCTTCATCGACCTGCTCTTCATGCTGCTTTTGATGCAGCCCAGGACACAACTGGCTTTCTGGGCTGCAAGTGCACATGGCCCTGTCATGTCCAGCCTCTCATCCACTAGGATCCCCAAAGTCCTTCTCTGCAGGGCTTCTCTCAATGAGTTCTTGTGGTCTGTACTCACATCTAGCATTTCTCAACCTAGGTGCCCTAGAAAATAGTTAGAAATGGACATTGTTGGTAAGCCAGGACAGACTGCAAAGATGAGACACAGTACATGGCAGACAAGCTTACTGATCAGCCCCCTTTTTTGCTTTTATCTCTCCATCTTCCAATGTTTGTTCCTCCCAAAGTCACCATGATCACCCCTTGCCTCTTCATTAGCACTTCTCTAAATATATGTGCCAATTATTTAAGTTTGTGAATCCCAAAAGGCCATTTTTTGCATCCAGAGAGCCCTTCCACTGACTCATCTTGGTCTTGGCTCATTCTCAGCCTCATCCTGCAGGGCTAATGGCTCTGCTGGGACAGGCCTCGGAGGAGTCAAGGCAGGGGCTCCCTTTCTCTGATTACCCTAGTTGTTTGCCCTTGCCCATCACTATTCCTCTCTGCTGCCTTGTGTGTCTAGAGATGTGCTTTGCTTCACGTGACATAAAAATTGCAGAAGAGAAGAAAATTTACTACTCAATGCAGAAGAGGCAATTAACTTCAGTCCTCTTGTTGCAGCTCGGGGGGAGCACGGGACTTGGTCCACTCAGGATGAGTGATCGGAGATGCCAGGCTAGCTGGAGCTATGGCACAATGGGGCCCCTGATACTGTGATGCAAGGAAGAATGAACCACACAGGCACACAGTATCAAAGATTACAGGAGTGAACCTTTATTAACACGGCAACAGCCCCTTTTATAGGGTCTGCTGCAGAACAGTCTAGAAAAAGGGCGTGGTCTGCTTAACAAGGCAACAAGGGGAGGAACTTGGTACATGTAAGGATTGTAGAGGAGGAGAAAAGGGAGGGGCCTTCTAAACAGGGTAAAAGAAGGCGGTACATGGGACAAACATGGTTGGGAGGAGGGGTAACAACCATATATGGAATATTAACATTAACTCGAATTAAATTGCACCAAACATATACGAAATCCTTATAATAATGATAAAGTAGCCCTTAGTAGTATCAGGTCCAGTATGCTGTCACACGTAGTTGTCATCATGTCGGGCTTCATCCAGAGTGTTCTTAAATCTGGCATACAGATCTTTTTCTTTTTCTGTAAAGAGACCCCCCACATCCTCTGCTCTTGCGTTTGAGTTATGAAGTGAAAGATGCTACTCTTCTAGTAGCCCTAGTTCCTGCCCTTTTCTGGTTCTGCTCAGGTGATACAGTAGCATTGCTCATATTATCTTCGGCTTTTTATCAAATCACATGATCTCCATAATATCTTTCAGTTTGTCCCGTCCCTTCTTTTCTTTTCAGATATAGGGTTTTCTGCTTGAATTGCAAAATAGATTTCCTCCCACATAGAAGGTAGGAGCAAAGATTGAATTTTGCTACTACCAGTGAGTAAAGGGTTCTCTCTACAATCATTTTAAAAAGAGGAACCAGTTGAACTAGAGGGACAATGGTGCTTCCAGATGCATGGGCATTAAATACTCTTCTTCTTCATCCTCTCTTTTTTCTTTCTGTAGCAGAATTAAATGATGATGCTGTCATTGATGATATCCTTTCCTTAGTTGAGGGGGGAACAATTGACTTTTCAGTCAAAATAAAAGAAATGTTACTACGAGGATCCAAAACGGTTGATGTAGAGGATTACATACAGTGGGCAAAATCTTTGGTTGATGCTCCGGTAGTGATACAACAACGGGTAAGTACAGCTCCTTCAAAGCTGTGGCTTTTACAGCTTGCAGGTTTTGTTCTAAGATGGAGGTAAGACGCCAAGTTTATCACGAACTTTCAGGTATTTTCTTCATCTTGACAGTTTATTCAGATGGTTACCCTAGTGATGGCTATATAAAAAGGATTCAGAACTGTGGAAAAGTGTGGTTTATGTGGGCTTTTTCTTCTACAGCCTTCCCCAATACATACACTTGTTCCAGTTAAGATGAGAGATGCACATTTAAAGAAACAAAATTTGGAAAGAGCAATTGAAGAATACATTACCGAATACAGTGTGTGCAAATGTGAACCCTGCAAAAATGGAGGCACCGTTGTGCTGGTAGATGGAGCCTGTACATGCATGTGCTCAAGCTATTTTAAGGGAATTGCTTGTCAGATTCCCAAATCGACATTAATTGAAGGTTAGTAAGTACTCCAAATAAACTAAAATAAGCATATTTGTTGTTGACAATATCCTGACAAAAGGAGTCTTCATAAGAACAGAAGTACTTCATAGCACTCCATTATACCTACTGCTGTCAAATCTCATGGGTATAATGGTGTGGAAGTAAGTGTAAGCTGCTGGGTTCTTTTGATAAAGAGGATACTCTAATTCAGAGTTCATTGTCCCACATACATTATTGTGTCTGGAATTACATAAAGTACATTTGAGTACACAGGAGCATTGTCGAAGCATGGTGCAGCAGTGGTAAGCTGCTTTCAGGCAAAAACAATCTCACCATGTCTTAAACTATTTTGTCTTCAGTCTTCTGCAAAAGTGCTGTATTTGCAAACACATGATCACATTTCACAATTACTTGCTAGCTTAATATTAGGTTAGTCTACAAAAGGGAAGAGGGAGAAAAATGCAGTTCCACAACTGACAATGTAAAAAATTTATTGTGCAGTAAATTCATTCTCCTATGGCCAGGTTTTTAAGGCACAGGTGCCCAAAATGGGCCTTAGAACTTGATTCCTAGGATGTAAAAACTGTTGAAAGCCTGGGGCTCTTAAACCATGCCACTGACACGGGTATTCTCAAAAGCTAAATCTGTGCTTTGGGTTGTGTGCTGGGGACTGCAATGATCTGCAGTCATCATAACTCAGAATGTAAGAGTTGAATCATGGTCTCCTTGGGAGAGGTAGGTGGACTAATCCTGGTATTATGGTGTCTTAATACCAGTTGTCACTGATGGGGGTTGGAACTGTTGGAGTGCCTGGTCCACTTGCATCAATGGAGAAAGCACTCGAACTCGCCAGTGTAATAATCCTGCACCAGGACCTGGTGGCAGACCATGCCAGGGAGAAAGCATTGAAAAACGGCCCTGTGAAGGAAATAAATAGCTATGCTCCTCCAAAACAGGTAAGCAGTTTCTTTAAATGTGTTATGGAAGTTTATAATAAATGATCAGAAAATACTTGGAGCATTTCAGAGATACAGTTGACAAAGTGCAGGGTAATTCCATTTAAATCTATTCTTTGATATTGTTAATCAGCCACCTTGTATCAAATTTGAGAATGGTTAGATTTGTATTTGAATGTCATGATAAGTAATTTAATATTACAGAACTGAAGATTAGAATGGATTTCTGGATAAGAAAAGACTAAAAATGCAATTCCTAAAAAAACAGATTTCCTGTCCAGTCAGACTTCGCATCAAACAGTTTCTGTTTTAGAGAGAGGGGAAAAGACATTTTTTCCAGAAAAAAAAATTAAGACAGTTTGGGAAACTGAATTCTCTTCCTTCATGAATAGAATATTTAAATCCATCACAGCTAGTGTTCTAGCAGTTTCAGAACTTTTAGCTTGGCAAAATTTCTTCACCTGCTGAAAACAAGCTTGCATGCAGTTGGATGTGACAGTAATAGTTCTCATGTCGGGGAGGAAGTGTTTCAGTTTTCTGCTTAACATGTTGCCATAAGTTCTTTGTCTTCTGGAAAGTCACAAGAAGAAAGGAGGTGGCAATATAGGGAAAAAACGTTGACTGTTTCCCCACTAAAAGTCCTTGATGGGAATTCTTGCGATATGACCTCGACTTGCACCAAAAATATATAACAGAAGATTTCTTCTATGTCTCCCCTCTCTCAGCTTCAGTATTGTTCAGCTACATCTAATATTTTACTGCGTCCTGAAGAAAGCATGCCCAGCAAGGCTTAACAGCACTCATAGGCCATCTAGCCCTACATAAGGGAATTTAAAAAAATGGAATTAACTACATCTCTGAGCTATCAGAGCTACTTATTGCATAAGTTATTCCACAGATGAAAAAGAGAAGATTGAGAAAAGAATATGATACAGAGCTGGAAAATCAAGAGCAATATAATGAAGACAGGTATAAGAAGTGTAGGAAATTAAATAAAATAGCAAGTGACAAATTCTAAACAGACTAAAGACTGGTCCTTCACACAATGGGCATACTAAAACTAAATATGCGTTTTAAAACCTGAAGAGAAACTAATGGAAAGTTCCTAAACATCTAGGTAATCATGCGCACTTAGGAAATCTCTGAGGCATCAATTTTTGCAGGATGGGAAAGTATTCTGGGAAATATCATATTTCTGTGTATTCCCCTACTCCTGGACATTCCCTAGATCAGTGCTGTTGCCCTCTTCTTCAACACAGGGTATGAAGTTAGTCTTTGTTTGATCCAGTTATTAAATAAAATTAAAAGAAATACAAAAATAAAAAATAAAAAAATAATTCTTTTTAAATCTCATAACTAGCTTAATTTTATTCTTGTCCTGTACCATTAACATATTCCTGTTCATCTATGAGAGCAAACACCATGATAATTGTAAATGACACATGCATATTCACATGTTTCCTGTGGTATGGCATAGTAAAAAAACTCTGAAAAAGCAATAACATAACTTCGGCTTCTGATATTTATATGCCTTCAGCCGTGTGGAGTACTCACTCTTCAAGGAGAAGTCTGATAGTTCAGTTTTCTGAAAATCACACTATGTATTTTGATTCATACTTCACAGAATTACAGAACCACAGAGTGGGTCAGGTTGGAAGGGATGACAGTGGATCTTCTGGTCCAACCTCCCCGCTCAAGCAGGTCCATCCCAGAGAACATGGCACAAGACTGTGTCCAAATGGTTCTTCATTAAAATTCTTTTACATTACAGTCATATTTGAGACACAGCGACGTCATGCTCTTGATGAGCCTTAAGACTGCAATTTCTCTTAAATTTTAACCAATATGTATGTTGTGGCTACTACCTTCTAACACTTTTTCACTATTCTTCTTTTTTAGAAAAAAATAATGGATTTCAAACCAATTCCACCAATCACAATCTCTGCTGTCCAGCTGGATACCCAAGAGCACTGGAATGGCATGATAAAAGTACATGCAGCTTAAATGATCGATAATCAAAGTAATACATCAATAAATGTATTAACAGTCATGAACTGATACACTGGCTGTGGTCTATCTTTTATTTGTCTGTGGCTGTCATTAGAGCATCTATTCTCCATCTTTATTAGTCAATGACATAATGGTTATCGATGTTTTTTCATAATTCTTTCCGGTATGTTTTCAAACTGATTTTCAAGAGTTCAAATTCAACATGAGTATCATAGTAATGTATACAACATCCACTGATTAATGGTATATTAGTAAAGAACCTGGGAGAGTCTTTATCTTCAGCAAAATGCCCCTGTGGATTTATTTCCAGCCCTACATTTTACATCTAATTCACACCATGAATCAACAGCCTCTTTATGAAGACATGCAGCTTTACTAGAGATTACTCTTGCTTCTCCCAACATTTGCTGAATAGTCCAACTTTGTATCTTGACTATGTCAGTAAGTTAAAGATTATTATATGAAATCAGAGGCACATTACAAAGGGGTAGAGGAATTGTTATATTACCATCCATATTTTTAGCAGAACTTCCAAAGGAAACAAGGCTGATCCAATTGTATTGTCATTGAACCTACCTGTCAGTTTCCCTCAATTATTTTTGAACCTAGCAGAGTATTACTGGAAAATTTGTTTGAGGTGGGGAGGAAGGATAGTTCTCAAACAGGTTTCATTTAAAAAGGCAGCTAAGTTGAGAAAACAAAGGGAAATTAGTGTTGAGCAAAAGATACCCATTTTAACTTAGCTATACTACTAGACTTCAGAAAAGCTACATGCAAGCGAGATATAAGGAAATAGTCAATAACAAAGGTATATGAGGGCTGAGTGGTTTGGAAACGTAAGCTCTTTCAATGTCCTTTCAGAAGGTAGAGAGTCCTTCTAGTCATACTAGAAGACTTGACTTGTATTTGTGTCAATTTAAATTCATGGTCACTCAACATAATCAACCAGAACAGCACACAAGACTCTAACTGAGCCCTCATCAGTGCTCTGCACAAATTCTTTTCCTGTATCTCCCAAAAATCATTGGCCTACTGTGCACTTGAATTATATATGCTTTTCACATGTGTATGTCATGTTAGTGACTCATACTTATTGTCTTCCTGACACAAAGCAAAAAATCTTTTCTTAGCCCTAAGTATATGACTTTAAACTTTGATTGACTTCTATCACTTCTATACACAAAGTCTTCTTATCCTTCCTGTATAACTACTTGATTGCCCCCAGGAGGAGTAGAACCATTCCTTCAGATAACTTTGGTGTAGGCCCAGCTCTGGAACCACACTGTTGACCCAGGTAATGGATCAGACAGGATCAGTTCTTTGCCCTTCAATACAATCTTTGACTCCAGTCCAGGACATCGTCTTCAGCAGACTTGTGGAGACAGAAATATCATAACTATGGTAAGTACAGAGCTCTATTCATTTTCTTTTTATTACATGCATGCATAAGATTTAGCACTATTTCTTCTATGGATGTGAGAGCAAAACTTTAAATGTATTTCTGATAGTTTTCAAATCAATTCTTTGCATCTGTCTTCCTGCTCTTGAGAGCATGCTGAAACTATTTTTTTTATCCCTGTCACATAAACTGGTTTGTATGTGCCTCAAAATTCAAAATTAAGGAAGAGAAAATGGCTTCTTTTAAGGCCAACATGACAAATTAGTTTGTGTATCTAGAGGAATTCCGCAGTCAAGTGTTAATGTGACACTGAGCAAGAAATGGGAATAGGTCACACCTTCCAAAGAGATTTTCAGAAAGCATTGTTTTATTTCGATCCAACAGGACTTTGTAACTAAAAAGATAAAGGGATTTTTGTCTGTGTGAATCATCAGTGTAGTTTAAGGAGGAGTATGGTATGTTTAGCTACATTTGGAGCATCTTGCTGTCCTTTTGCTTGGTGATTTCTTGTTGCCACAGGGGTTTTTTAACTTGTATTTAAGGACCCCAAATATGGAACCTTGTGTTTGCAAAACCCTACTTTAAAATCTCCACAGCAAGCACACATCTCCTGGCATGATTCAGGTGTCTTGCTGCTTTCACAAAAGGTTTGTTTAGAAATAGTATGTATGCAAATATGTTGAACACAGAACTTCTGCTGTTGCCAAATGCAGCTTGAAAATAAGCAACAATTTACAGTCCCACTATTTTGATTTGATTTTGATTAGTTGGACAGAATTACTTCCAGAGGTTCCTGCTTGCCCAAAAATGTTGGAAGGCTGTGATTTTGTTGGGAGTGACTTCTCCACTGGAGGTCACTGTTGTGCAGGAAACCGGGAAGGGCACCGCAGGAAAAACACGCACGGTATCTGTACCAAGCGCTGCGGGGAGAGGTTCCCTTCCCTCGTAGCCGCGGAGTGAGATCCACCGAACTGCATGTGGGATCCATCTGACAGAGAACACATGGCCTACTTACCTCTCATTTCCCAGGTAGCACATTCCAAATATGGGATAAAAAGGGGAAAGGTGAGGTTAGCAGAAGAGCCTTGGAAAAAGACATGAGGGTAGGGCAGCAAGGAAGAAATGTTCTTTTTGAAAGAAACTGTATACTGGTAAGACTTTGTGTACACTCTCTGCCTAAGCTGGTTTTACCAAAAGGAATTCCAGCAGATGGAAAACTGATCATGGTTCTCTGCCGTGATTGACAGAGGCACAGATGAATGCATTCTTATTTAAGCTAACTTGCACTTTCTTTTGTTTATGGGTTTATATCAGTCACTTTAAAGAAGGGGTTTTTTACCAACTTGCTACCACCTGCTAAGGATCGGGGATCAGAATTCATTGATAGTCAAAATAAAGTTTTTAAAAGCCTAAAGGATAGGAACATAGAAAAGAATGTCAGGCATTATGCAAATACCAGGCAGAAAGCCTTAGGAAATTTTTTTTTTTACCATTCTTCTTCAAGCTGCTTGATTTAAACTGTGTTTTCATTTTTAATCTTTATTGTCTTTGATTAAAACTGCTTCTGAAGTTACTTTGTGTTTTGAAATGCTTATGCTGGGGGAGCATCCTCTTTGTTGTCATTATTTAGGCCACATCACTGTCTTTATTACTGATGTCTGGAATTATACAAAAATAAGAAATCATATAAAGGGCTGCATTTATTTTTAATTAAACTTTAACATTCTAGATTGAATGGTTTTTTAGATACCTGACTCTATGTCTGACAATCTTTGAAAATGTGTTGTTTGTGCAAGAAAATCCATAATAGAGAATATGAGATTGTCTACATGAGAGAAATTCTGAAGTTTGGCCAGTTCTGTGACTGGTCAAAAGGTCCAATACTCTAAACCTGTCTGTTCCTCTTTCTTTTGCACTTCCTCTTCCTCCTGGTATCAGCAGCTGGGGGGGATGCCATGGGGGAACCAGCAGATAATCCTCTTCCCAACCATTTACATGAGGGTTATATGGAGAGGAAACTGAAGCAACTTCCTTGAGAAAGTTTCCTTCCACTCTTACAGCCTAATGTTCCCTTCTCCCGGTTTAGACTCCCTCTCTTCTCCTCTTCGTGGTGCCAGGGCGCTGCTGAGTCACCCCCATGCTCTCAGGTTTGCGCTGGCTTCAGCCAGCCCTGGATCCCTCCACGACCCAGAGTGAGTCTCGCAGGGAGGCACAGTCAGGGCCCGGTGAGCTGATGGTGGGGGAAGGCAGGGCACAGGCAGGGCCATTCCGGAGGGGNAACCTCACAAGGGCAGACTCTCCCCGGCTGCCAGAGATCCTTTCCCCACACAATCTGCTGGTGCTCAGCTCCCAGTAGCCCTGCCCTGCTCCTTCATCCTCCCTCTCTACCCCAGTCTCTACTGATTTCCTCTCATACATAGCTTCTAGCAACTTCTCAGTCAGAAACTTCCCTTTCTGCTTGCCAGCCTCCTGACTGGCTGGCTTGCCCTACCGAGATGGCCACCAGGTCCTCTCCACAGCCCCCTTGCCTCAGACCAGAAGTTGGTTACTGTAAACTCAGCCATCACAGCTACGTGCACATCACCTACAATTTAGCTCATTAAATTGTCTCACCAAGCTACGCGTGGTGATCAGTCATGGCCCTCAGTGAGGCAGAGCTGTGGGATGTAAGAAGCAATGATGCTGTGGCCTGCTCTGTAAGCCCCCTCAGCCCCTCCTGCATGGTGCTGTGTCTGTCTGCATCACGACTCTTCACCACCATGGTGAATGCTACACCTTCTAGAGTCTAACCTGGTGCCTGTGGAGGGTTTAGTGAAGGCTCAGTGTTTCTGTTTATTCTGTCCGGAGCATTTCTGCTGCTGCACGGCATTCAGTTCCCCCTGAGCTCCTGCTGCTGAACCCAGGCAAGCAGAACACAGGAGTGCTGACATGAGCAAAACCCATTCAGCTTGCAGGGCAAAAAGCCTCATTCAAAAGCTGCCTAATTTGAGCCCTCTAAGTGGGTGAGCCCAGCAGCAAAAGGGGCCTGTGGCGTGGCAGGTGGCAGCGCAGGGGCAGGCACAGAGGTGGCGGGGAGCAGGGCAGTGCAGGTGAGTCACTTGGTAGAACATGACAGAGAATACCTGAATAAGAGCTTTGTATTGAAAGAGAAATTGCTTGAGATTTGAGCACTCCTAAGGTCAAGTCACACAAAAAAAAAATTTTTGGCTTTTTGTGTGAAAGATTGTTTTGTGCAGCAGGTGCTTTGCATCAGCTTTAGCTCTCCCTGGGAAGGACTGAGAGTTGTTAGTGTGTACGCCCCAGCAGAAAATCAGGAGCTTAATACATACCTGATTGTGATACTCTGGTGTACACGGGGCTTTCCTTCGTGAGAGGCATATGTTCCTGACAAAGCATAGCCAGAGTAAGGAGGATGCCAGCATCCTTAACTTCTTTCTTGAAAATTTATATAGGAAAATATAAATACTAGGAACAGATTTCTTTACTCCTTTTCAGGCAAATATAAATATAGTAATAATAAGCAATGGTTATAAGATTATAGAAATTGAATAACAATAATCTGAAAGAGCCACAGCATTAACTTGAGGAGCCAGGGAATCCTGCATGTCAGTTGTCCCCAAACAGCATCTGAGAAGGCCGGTTGTTCCCATACGCAGGACAGACACAAGGGAATACTGTTAATTCACACATGACCAAATTTCAGTCAGAAGTGCTAAAACTGCCTTCAATTTTTTTACAATACAATGGAAATGCAGCAGTACATTTTTCAGGAAGTCTAGGCCTGCCTGCAGACACAAAGATAATGCAGACTGACACTGCCACAAACCTTGGCTCTCATAGTGTGCTGTAGCAATTGCAGGCAGAAGCTCCTGATGGTGTCCAGGAATATCAAGTTTTTACTGAAAATCAGTTACTTTTCAAAGTTATGCTGTAACAGGATCACTGCCATGGTGAGGAGGCACTTCTCAGAATTCCTGATGCTGGGGAGTGGCACAGCAGTGTAAGACAGGGCTTCTGACTCTCTGCCTTGCCTTCTGATGAGGTTCATGTACTCAAAATATTACCCCCAGCAGCAGCATGAAAGCAGGTAGTCTGTAGCTTTTTCAGTACAAGTATGTATAGAGATTATCAATGGAGAAATATGTCATTTTTGCTGTTGTGCCCAGTCTTTCACCAGGAGGCAAAAGCCTCATGAGAGAGAGGAGGAGGAGGCAGGAAACAAAGTTGCACTGAAAAATGTTCCTAGCATTGACTTTCTCTTACTCAATGTTCCACATATTTGCATGTGTTGTTATATTATTCTGATTATACTCTTCTGACTTAAGAAGATTTTCAGATTTGCTTTAAGGATATCAATGCACCTGTCTAAAGATGGTCTCCCACATACTTCCCTCTACCCCCTTCCCAGTATATATGTGGTTTAAAGATTACCTGCTCCAGCCAATCATTTCTGCCTTTTTCTTCTCCCACTGTCTCTTACCACTAATTCTGTTATGCTGTCTCACCTTATCTGGGATCATGTAACAAACTTAAGGTCAGTGAAATGAAGCTGGTTAAAAACAATGTGAAAAGAAAAAGATTTTGTGTGTGTGTGTATCATGTCACTTCAGTTTACACCAACTCCAGCAGCAGTATTGACACGGCTGTGGAGGTAACAATATTCCAACTATGATAGTCTTTGTGACCATTGAATTGGAAAGCCAGAGGTGTTCAGATGGAAGTGCCTGACTTTTCAAACCCTTTCAGAGCATAGGACAACATCAGTAGATGAAAACAAGGTACCTTAAAAAGGTGGACTATCACTTATAGCAGAGAAACTCAGTGATACTCAAAGAATCACAGAGTCACAGAATCATTAGACCTCTGGAGATTATCCAGTCTAAGCCCCCTGCCAAGGCAGTGTCACGTAGAACAGATGACACAGGAACTCCTCTAGGTGTGTTTTGAATGTCTCCAGGGAGGGAGACTCCATAACCTCCCTGGACAGCTCTTCCAGTGCCCTGCCACCCTCAATGCTAAGTTCCTCCCCATGTTGAGGTGAAACTTTTTGTGTTTTAGTTTATAGCCATTGCTTCTTGTCCTGTTGCTGGACACCACTGAAAAGAGTCTGTCACCATGCTCCTGGCACCTGCCTTTGAGACATACATATTAATGAAATATCCTCTCAGTCTTGTCTTGACTAAACACGCCCAACTCCCACAGTCTCTCCCCTTAAGAGAGGTTCTCCAGATCCCTCACCATCTTTGTGGCCTCCACATGACTCACTCCAGTAGCTCCTTGTCTTTCTTGAACTCTGGAAACCAGAACTGAACACAATTATCCAGATGTGGCCTCACTAAGGCTGAGAAGAAGGGGAAGATCACCTTCCTCAACCTGCTGGCCCCACTCTTCCTGAGTGGCCAGTGTTTTGGCTCTTTTTCTTCCCTTTTTTCTTTCCTTGGTTTTTAACAAATTTCATTACAAAGCAGGCACTTTTCCCAAAGGTACATGGAAACAGTTGAATAAGTGGTCTGATAAAAAAATATATTTAAATTTGCAGTCATAAAATTTGCACCTTGTAACAATAACGCACCATTGCTGTGCTGGGATTTAGATGCTGGCTTTATTCTACACAGAGAGTGTATGGCATGTTTATAGATGGCATGTTTATAGATGAGAAGGCATTATCATTGCTGATATTCTGGTCTTGCTTGAACTTTGTCTTGTGATTTTATTGCTGCTGCTGTTGTTTTTGTGAAAAATAAAAAGGGCAAAATAACTTTACATTGCTTTCAGCCTTGAGGGTCCTGTTCCTGAAAGTATTAATTCCTTCATATTCTTTCTTCACCTAAAAATAGCTAATTTCTCTAAATCACTCACAAACATTCTTCATAGAAATATGTGGAAAAAACCCAGAGAAGTTTCAGGAAGCTGCTGCACCTGCAAGTGTAAAATGAAGCATATGGGCATTGCAGATGGGCAACTTTCACAGCAATTTCACAGCATAAACTATTATTTTCATTGTGTTTGTTGCAATTTATATTCTCAGCAGCATTCTGTCAGTCAGAGTTATACTTATTTTTGTGTACTGGATAAAAGAGAAGACATCAGGAACTGTCTAGCATTCAGAGCTGCAGAGATGAGCTAGTTCTTTGATCACTGCATGACTTGTCTAGAGCTGATATTGTGAGCAAACCCTTGCGGTGGTGTTTACCCATGCAAAATGACTGTATTGCTACAGTTAGCATCTTAAAACAGTCAAACTGTTTCAAGAATTCCAGATAGAATAACAAGTCACAAAGTCTAATCTGCCCTAGTATTAATAATACATGCTTTATCATCTGTGATGATTGTTTATTTTCACAAAAAAAAAATTATTTTATAAATAAAATATAATGTATAGCAGAATGAATAGCATAAAGAACTGCATTTCTCGCACTACAAAAAAAATGAACATTGTGTTATATAACCAAAAGATCAGTTATCATTGGCATGTACAGTTTTTTTAACTCAAATAAGTTCCATCCAGCACTCTAATAAACTTCAGAACATACTAAGATAGAAGGTTTAGTAAAATTAAGCTGGAAACACAGTACACTTCCAATGTTTTATTTTGATACCCCAGAACTTTTCAAAAATACTAAGAAGGTTGGGCAGAACAGCCTTTAATTAACTCAAAAACACAAAGCTTTTCTTCTGCAATCTCATCCCTGTGCAGAGCTCCAGCAACTTCACTGAGCTGTATTTTGTAGAGGGTTCCGCCTTTGTAGTTTGGGTTTACCTTCAGCACAAACACAAGTTTAGAATTTCTTGTGAAGCTTATCTTCTCAATGTTGTCTTTCCTATCCTATATCATCCTTCCAACCCTTTGACTTACGTAACAAACACCCTTCTGAAGAAGGACAGAAGAAATGATAATAGATTTTTAGAATAGGTTTTAAAAAAGAAGTATCTCCACATTGCAGAAGTTTTAAAAAACTGGCAAGTGGAATCTCTCGAGATCCTACTGGCATAGGTGGTAGCAAATGAACATGTCAGCTGACACCTGATGAAGAATGTATGCAGGATTCTCAGTGGTAGCAGGGCACTAGACTTGAGGTCAGCCCAATCTTTATGCCTGCAATTGCCACACACATTTCCTTAGCTGCTATTCTGTAAAGACTCAGGCTTGTGTGCACCAATGGAGCTTCTCAGGACTACACAATATGGGGAAAATGCAATACTTCTGAACATCACATGGTGCATACTGCTGATGGCAGCTGCCAACCAGTTTGTAAACACTTTAGTTCCCTTTTCTTACACCACTTCTTGCTTAATATCCTGAAAAGAGCAGTTCTCTCTACTGTTCATGATAATGAAAACCACAAGCGACATTCTTATGCAAAGCCTCTGAGAGAAGCAGAACTCCTCTCAGCAAACAGACCAGGCTGTTAAGGTGAAACACCCGTGGATTGTCGCATTGAGGGAGCCAGTTTTTCCACCTGTATCAAAATACTGGGGAGCTTTGGGGTATCCAGGTAAACTGCTTTACATGTTTGTCTTAGAAATAAATGTGCAAAGTTCCAGAAGAAATGGAATCAGTACAAGGTATTACATAGAACTTAATTAACTGGAAATTTATTTGTAGATTCTACTTGGAATTAGTCTAGGAACTGAAAAGATGTTAAGCTGACAAAACATACTCTCATCTCTCAAAGTTTTGTTTGCTGGAATTTTACTGAGTGGTCCTAATTTAAGTCAACTTTCCATTTTGAATAATAGCATAAAGGATATCACTCAAAGCAGTTATTTTCTTGTAATTCCTTTTACGTTATTTGTGGTTTGTTGCTTTGTGGGTGGGGTATTTCTGTAATATACCATATTCTGGATTGAGATATCATTGTGTGTACTTTGTTAGTAGTTGGTCATGGAAAATATTTTTGTTTCCGGCTATGAGTCAAAATGGCACTCAATGCCTTAAAACTGCATGAAATTTTCTTTACAATTGTTTGGGATCCTGAAATTCTAGAAATAAGGATAGGAACTTTGAAGTGACAGGAAGCCAAGATTTCTTCCCTGAAATTTAGAGCTGTTACATTCACCTTAGCAGAATAACCAGTCAAATAAGGCATTCATAAGTCACTGTATGCATTACAAATGAATAGTGTTCTGAATGAAGAGAGATCTGTTTGTTACATTTCTGGGCAGATCACTAGAAAGTTGAAATATTATGAAATAAATAATTTATAAAGAAACCATATGAGAAAAATAATTTTAAAAAATTATTACATTTAATGAAGTTCTGTGTTTATACAAAGCCATGTTATGGAAATGTAATCATTTTTCAGAAAGAGATATTAAATAGTCTGGTTTTTTGGGGTGGAAGCTCTTGATGAAAAATCAAAACCACCAGGCTTCTGCTGCTGAAGACCGAGTTGCCAGTGGTTGATAGTTCTTCTGATTTTGACTTAGATAGGTACCAAAAAGAATCAATAAGAGAGAAACTTTGTGGTGAGCTTATCAGGACATAGGATGAAGAGATGATCATGCATAGATTGATGCTTAGACGTCATGCGTAGCCTGTGATAGCAGTAGTTTGGGACTAAGCTGGGATGTCATCTGGTGGTTCTCATCTGGCCCTGTGCCTCACTAGTCCTGGTCTCAAACTCATCTGGAGCTGTCGTTTTATGTTCCTCCAATATGTGTAGTTGGTCTCATGATTAGATAGAAGGTGAGAAGAAGTGATAAGAGAGAGGTTACAAAGGTGTAGAACAATGTACAATGGAAAAGGTACAGAATACACTGTGATCAGGCTGGAACACTGTCTTGTGTAATTTTGACAACTGCACATTCTCACGTGTGTGCTGTTTTTGTCTTGTTGGTGCTAGAGGAATGCTTGAAATACTCTCAGGGTAACACAGAGGCTGTCAGCCTCTCAGTGGAGAATCCCTTAGATTTCTGTCTATCCTTTCCATCCTAGCGATCTGCCTTTCATAAAAACACCAGGTAGCAGAATACCCTGCCTCTTCGTTGTTTCGTTTCTCTCTATACCAACCATCGTATTAGAAGGTCTTCTTGCTTGGGCAAACTCTGTTTTTTTGCCTTCTTTTCGTATTTCTGCTACCTACATTCATAGGTACAGAGCACTGCAAAACCTCAACTCCACTTTCCAAATGCTGCACCTACTCTTAGAGCGAGTCTTCTTTAACTAGAAAGTATAGCTAGGCTCAAGAGGACGACAAGCAATGTGGAAATTATTTAACTCTTCTGAAAACAAAAAAGTTGCATAATGGTAATGGTGAAGCCTCTCTGTCTGGAAAAGGAAATAGTCAAGCAACAATTTATCACTAATTCAGAATAACACTAGCATCTAAACAAGCAGCTACATTGCCTCAAATTCATTCAGTAGAAGTTATATCAGGCCTTTATAAGGTTGCAAAATGATTTTCAGATTTGTATTTTGTTACAACTTTCCTATGTAATTTTCCTTGTCTTTTCTTCCAGTTCCTTATTACTTATATCCTGTCTGTGGGTTAGAGCTCAATTCCCTTACTGGTTAACAGCTTCTCTGGTTATTTCACTGTCACAAAAGTCATGAGAATAAACACTTTTCTTCTTAAAGGGGTAGATTTATAATCTTTATTTCATTACTATCTAGGAAACTCATCAAGGTCTACTTCTGCTGAAAGACTATGGGTTTTTAACAAACATATCTGAATAATGCAACCATCTTGTATCAAAACAAATCTTACTGTGCTCCTTACACGCTGCTTCCAGTTCATATCAGAAGCTGAAAAGCCAAAAATATTTTGCACTGAGTTTCCCAATAGAGAACAAAGAGAAACTTTAGAAAATAACTCAAATATTTCTTGCATGAGAGTCCTCTGTTGCATAGGCAGTTTGCACTTTAGAGGGGAAGGGTAGTGGGAACTTAATCTCACTTCAGAATCTGTTCAAGTTCCCATTTCTTGATTCACAACCTACTGTATGTGATAATGAAATAGGTAACTGCTGCCACTTCTGAGAAGGGAAATACAGAAACTGTGCGGATTACTCTATCAGCAGGGCCACAGAAAAAAGATTTTCTCTTTTTCCCAGTTCCCATTCTGTCTACCTGACCTGTCAGGTTGTGCATTAGAATCCACAATATGGCCTCTAATATAATGTATCTTATGAAGGCAGAAACCGATGACGTACATTAAAGAAAAGCAGAAAGATTTCACCAAGTTTCTTACTCTCTTCTGACTCCCAGTGTTCCCTTTACCATATACTACTCATTTTAACTAAATGAAAGAGGCTCTCTTGTTGATTGTAAACCCTTCCACATGTCCAGGAGCTTTTTAGTCTTGAAGAGCTTGTAAATATGCTTGACTAGGACAAGGTTTGTTCATAGTGTTGGGAAGAAATTTATTTTAAAAATATCTGTTGGCAGTCCTAACATGGTGGTGAATGGTTCATGCATTTTAAAGCATGTATGAATGTAATTAATGTAATCTTCTTATTACAAAGATGTAGAGGACTTCTCAGAAATCATATATATAATAATAAGTTTCTTCAAGGACACTTTCCCAGCTTTCAAAAGTTTTACATGCTAAATGTCTCTTGTCTGTAACAAGTGTTGTCAATTGCACAGTACCTTTTCTTAAATTTCAAATAGAAGTAGCAAAATAATCAATTTATTGCTATAACTTTTAAAATAAATGAGCTGTTGAGTTGGCCAAGCAGCTTATCAACTTAGAAGCTCTGAAGACTTCAGTTATGAATTAAAATTAGAGTATCTCTGGTGGTTTAGTATTGTTACAGAACTTAAAAAAAAACAAAACGTGCATTAGTACAAAGCCAAAAGAGATTGAAGACAAAAGGCTTTATTATTCTCTCTGGCATTGCAATTGGCTTAACTTTCTGTTTAAGTGGGTAAAATCAGTGCTTTGCAAGGTATTGTGGGAGAAATCTTGAATGATTAGTGATAGACATACGTACCTCTGCGGTGGAATTGTGTGTGTGTTTAAGTGCATATGCATCAAACAGCAGTGGATGGCTTAAACCTGATAATCTCCATAGCAAATGTGCACTTCCTCCCTTCTCTGTATGTGCAAAAGAAACAACAATGTGGTGCTCTGGGTATAAGTTTTATTTTGTCTATCTTGCTTTGGCTGCATTTAACGTGAGTAATTTGTATAAAAACACAAGCAGTTTCAAAAGACTGAATTTCTTGGCAATGTTCAAAGACTGGGAAAGTTAACTTTAGGTTCCAGAAGCCACAGGTACAGCTACTCCAACATGACAGGCCATTTATGTAATGTGATACAATCAAATGGAAGGCAAAGGAACAAAAGCCCAACTCAAAAGCTCTTGTTAATGAAATTTAAAAAAATCAATGAACACATGCTGAACTATACTGACTGAAGACACAGTTCATTCTTCAACATCTGAGGTTTTTTTGCACACCTGTTTATTACACTTTGTAATGATATTTCCTTGTTTACAAACAAATTATTCAGAACCCTTCCTATTTATAACATTCCTGCTTTATGCCATTAGTTCTACATTTTAACTCACACACAAAATCCAGATCCTACTCAAACAAGTCGTGAATTGGATATGTCGCTGTATTTGCCATAGCTGCACCCATGCTGCCACTGTCAGCTGGGAAAGGACTCCCTGTTCCAGTGGGCTCCTGGAGCCCAAAAGTGGCCCCAGCCCAGCACAATGGGACCAGCTCACTTGCCTTGCCCCCATCCTTTACTGTGTTGAGTTTTACTTGTACTGAATTCAAATGTATTGAACTTTTGTTTTCAGTTAAAGAAAAGACTGGTCCAGAAAGTCATTGAATAGGGCAAATATTTATTTTTGAATGAAGCTGCGTTTTATTCACTTGGAATTGTTCAACTTTTTTTTTTTTCCCCAAGAAGTTCAGTATCTTTGAAAATACCTGGATGCGTTGATTGTAATTTCTTCCAATTTTGCTTCACATATTTTCATTTTTCATCCACACATGCACAGTCTTTTTCAGATACAAAATGGAGAAGAGAAAGAGGGACAAAGTGAGGGCGGGGGGAGCAGCAGGGAAGAACACTGCTGAGAACAGAAAGAAAAACTGATACACGCACACCCCAACCAAAAGAATTTCTATTTTCACAAAGGAACTTGCAGTTCTCCAAAGACTTGGGAGGAATAAACCTAATCTGGTACATTACCCAGGTCCTAGTACAATCTATACTTCTCACCACAGACACTCAAATTTTTAGCTATTTATTAATTTTAAAGTAGTATTTTCTTACATTAATTATATGTTTAGTTCCCAATTCCAGATATAAACAGAAATTATAGTAAGCCCAAAATGAGCTACATGGTCACTCTCTAAAGGCAGTACCTGAATGAAAATTTTAAAAGATTGTATCATCACAGCAAGGATATAACAAAATGCTTCTCTTAACCCTACAGGAAGATGTGCTATACCTCCTCAGCCAATCAGCAGTACCACAAGCCTCAGACCAGGAAACTCTTTGAAGTACAGTATGTGTGAATATTGTAACAGGACTTTCTCATTGCTGCTCTTTCTTTTTCTCTTCTTTATGTTTGTAGAGTCACAAGTCACGTGTGAGGTTACTCATGGAGAAATTTGACAAAGGTAGAAGAGACAGAGAGGATGATCCTGCTCAAAGTCAACCCTTCAAAATCCCAAGAGCAGAAATTCCTGAAGGATTACAACAGGCAAGGAAAGCAGCACTTGAGAGACTAGCGAATCAAGGAAATGCAATGTGTACTTCAGGACCCAGTACCTCTCATGAAACTGTTCATCCTAAGCCTCCTCTGGCGGTCAAGCCTTCGACTGATAACAAAACAGAGCATGATCCAAAGCCATCACGTTTGAACCCAGTGGCACAAAGGTTTGGTGTTCATCTTCAGGCAACTAACAGAGAAAATTATGGAAAAACTGAATGCACTGAATTACCCACCAAAACCTGTGACCCAGCAAAAGAAGACCCAAAGCCTCTACATCCAAAACCTGCATGGAACAAGTTCATCAGCTCTGCTCCTCCTGGTAAAGAAGAAAATACTCTGGTAGCAAAACCAAATTCAGATTTGGCATCATGGAAGAGTGAGGCAAAACCAGCATTTCCAAAAGTAACTGGAATTAAGGAAAAGTTAATGTCTGCAGCACAAAAAAATGCACCCAAGCCTCCTCTCCTTAAAAAACCTTCTTTTAACATTGAGATCTCTAGCAATAAAGACACTTCTAATAAATGTAGTTCTCTTCAAAATAGACAGTCGGGCCCTAGAACATATACACACTCAATTCAGAAAGTAAAGGAAATGGATGAAAATAACTCAGCTGCAGAAGCTGCAGACAGTCGTCTTCCTGAAATAGCTCTGAAGCCTGCTGGCCACTCACAGAGTGCCTCATTTCAAGGCACCTCCGAAAACGTGGAGAAAGATACTGAAGAAAAGGAAATGAGTGTTACCAAGACCACCTTTGCCAAGAAAGTCTTCCAGGAAAGTTCAGATTCTTCACGCAAGTTTCCTAAGATCCATACAGTACTTGGCGCAGGAAAGTCATCAGATAAATCACAAGAGAAAGAGGATGGGGATGGGAGTTCAAGTTCTGTGAGGCAGAGAGTCTTCGTCCCACCAGTCAAGATGGCCATGTCTCCACCAAAGCCCAACAGACCCCCACATGTGGAACTGCGAGGATACAAGAAGAGCTCCCCAAAAAAGAGTAGGTCCACTCTGTTCTTGCTTTCTTGAGTGTTGACATCTTGAAGTATTTAGTACCAGCTTAATTTCAGACAGAATCCTCTCTTCTGTTCAGAAATAACATGGCACTTGTGCATCAGACAACCCCTTAAAACTTTAACTTATGCTTGTGTACAATTTGCACTTTTGTACAGGACAGAAATTAAAATTATATTCTCTATCCTTCAGCGATAAAGAGCAGATGAATGCTTTCCCTGTTGGGTTTATTTGTTTTTCAAAACCACATAGATACAGCTTTAACTTGTGTCAGGGAGCATTTTCTCAACAGACATTTAAGTCCTGATTTCCAGTAAATGAGGTGTTGACGTCCTGTTCTTGACAGTAACTTTACGGCCACAGCTTGAGGGCCACCAAAATATTATATATATAATATTATATATATTAAATCATAACTTGTAGTAACCAAACTTTTTTTCTACTTTTTTGCCTTTCACACTGACTAATCACAGCATGACCCTAGAATTTGATGTATTTTAAAGTTTGTGGCCCTAGAATTTGATGTATTTTAAAGTTTGTTTAGAAAGTTGAACAGTGTGCAAAATGACAGAATTAAATGTTCTCACATGGAGCTGCAATGATTTTATACCCAGCTCTGAATTTGGACTCCAAAAGCAT
>VZRE01010447.1:0-33082 GCA_013396775.1 Cephalopterus ornatus | reverse complement strand
GGGGGGGGGGGGGGGCAGGGGAAGAGAACAGACTGAGTTTTTATTCCAGACCAGTTGAAAGACTTCATAGATGAGTAGAAAATTAGTTTCAATAAATAACTGAAGGTTTCCCTGGCATTTTTCTGGGATAAGGGAGCAAGGAGAGTCATGTCTATGAGTCAATAGCCCAGGAAGCGGCTCTGCAAACTGGAGGAACTGAGCTCAGCCCTGGTTGTGAAACTGCACCACGAACACATTGTGGCCTCACGTGGTAACTCTGAGAAGCCTCTGTCAATACAGGGCTTCTTTCTTTATCCTCCTTTGAAGAGTTGCATACAAAAGTGGAAAATCCTGGTGACAAAGAGTTATAAGTACTTCGGTCACGTGTCAAAAAACCGGCTGGAATCAAGCTGAGCCTGAATAAGGAGCTGGTCACTGGCCAGCAGTTACTGCAAAGAGCAGCAAACAACAGGCAGGGAGAGCTAGAGAGGCGTGTGCCAACACAGCGCTGTGTGTCAGTGTGGCTGGAGTGACAGCATCAGTCTGGCCTCAAGGCCACAGCACCTGCAACAGCCGTCCTGGGTATCCTCCTCTTCGCCTTCAGGGACCCGGGAAGACTTCTGGTCTTCCATTCCTGTGTGCCCCTTAGGGTCTCCCCTCGGCTGAAAACCTGTGCCTGGGTGCTGATATCTGTGCTTTCACCTGTCTCTGTGCTTTTGCTATCAAGCTAATTTAGAACATCCCGTTCTGCTTCAAAGTCCTTTCTTTGATTACCCTTTTTTGATGATCACTGTCAACCGTAGTTTTCTTTCAGCTGTTACAAGACATATTAAAGTTAAAAGTCCCTGATATTACTAGTTATATTCTCAATTTCTTGCTTCTCTCAGCTTGACAGCAGTTTTAAATCTAACATCAGAGACCTTTTGCCTGGCCTAATCTTACACTACTGCTTCACTTTTCCCTTGTTTAGACTTTAAGCCCTACAAGCCAAGGAGTAGTCTCAGAGCTATATTTAACATTGAGCAAAAATCTGGTGTTGTGATTGTGTATTGTGTAAGAAGCCTGCACCTGCAAGGATAGTTAAAAAGCCCAACAGATTTTTGTCATTCAGTCGGCCCATCTGCTGATTATATTCTTCATACCATACTCATCTTCTTGGTATCTGAGTGCTTTTGGCTCTTTTTGATGTTTTATTCTCAAGATCGAGGTGTCCCCATTTGAAACGCCAAGCCACAGTCTGGAAGAACAATTTAGAGAATCTTGTTTCTACTAAGTAGAATATAGGGCTCAATAGACTGTCCAATCATTGTATAAAATAGATGGAAAAAGCAGCAGGACAATGGTGGATGAAAATATAATCATAAAACCACTTTCATAGGTTTCACATGTCCACTTTTTCATGTTTACAGAAATCCAGAAAATGAAGAAAATTATGATGATGTGGAATTTGTTTCACAGGGTAAGATGCATACATTTTAATCAGTGGCAACTATGAGAAGCTGTAAGAAAGTTGGATTTATAAGATAAGCAAGAGAATATTGTTTTCTATGTGTGACTTGTGTAACTAATTATACTGGTTCTGCAGTTTTATAGGTGAAGTTGGTTGTCTCATAACACTAACTGTTCTACTGTTCTATAATTAATATGACAGACTTTCAGGAACTGCTTTAAATAACTTCCTTCTTACTCCCCCCTGCCTTTCTTTTTTTTTTTTTTTTTTTTTTTGTAATTTTCCCGGCNNNNTTTTTTTTCATTAGAAATATGCCAGGACTGTAAATTACCAGATTTTTAAATCTGAACCAAAATGAATGCTGCTCTTTCAGAGCTGAAGTTGTGTGGTCTGGTGAAGGAGGCACTGTTTTATACTTGCTAAAAAAAATAAAAATAGTTGACTGCGCTTTTAATGTCACTTTGTGGTCTGCCTCAATTACAGGCAATGAGTCACTGTGTTGTACCAGGAGCAGCAGAGAAGCAGATTGTGACACAAAGAATTTCAGTCTGCCTTCTGATCTCTCCTTGGGGAGACTCAGCCTGTGCCAGGCACAGTGTGCATCATTTAGTGTGCTGGCCATCCCTGATGGACAGCGATGCAGGCTGTGGAGCTGAAACCGAGCTTGTCTTGCCTAACTCCCTGCAGACTAAGGAGGAAGCAGGAGAGTCACAGAGCTTCTTCTCCTGCAGCCCAGGGCAGACACTGCCTTAGCCAAAGAGCCTTTGGCCTCCTTATTCAGCTGTGGGCCTAGTGCAAACAAGTTCTTTGAGGTCTGTTTGGATTTCTTAGGTTTTTAACAATGACTTTCTCATATAAATACGCATTTTTCTAAACAAATAGCATAGGTAAATTTTTCAATGTCACTAAAGAATCTTTAAAACAAATTTTCCACTTTTAAAATACAGAGTTAAATATGCTGTTGTTAGATTTTTTTGTTTTAGAGTGTACTACAAAATCAATCTGGAAGAACTCTGATTTTTGCATTCATAACCTCATTAAAAACCTGGAGTCTGCATATACTTCTGGTTAATATCACTTGTATTATTAGCAGTTTAAAAGAGGTAATGTTACAATTAGTTGTTTTGTGTACAAAAAAAATAAATAAATACCCTATTTTTATTTTTTCTCCTATAGGTCATGGAAGTACACAGGGGGTAAGTGCTATCCTCCAAGATAAACCTATCGTTTTAGCAAAAAACTTCCAAATTTAATAAAAGCCCTTAAATACATTAGAAAATTAACTGCAGAATTGATCCAGTATATTGACAGTAAGTTGTAGAAGCACTTATTTATGGTGAAGGAAGACATAAATTCAGGTAAGCAAATAAACTGGAACTAATTTTCAAAGCTGGCTTAGACACCAAAAATTGATTTAAAAAAAAAAAAAAAAGGAAAAAAAGAGGAAAAGCTACGCCTTCTAATACCACCGACATTTCATTTCATTACAATTTTCCAGAAACAAGGATCCTGCTGCATTCTAGTAATAGAATATTTCAGTTAATATTTCAGTTAAGCATAGTTTTATATTGGTATGCTTAAGTAACTGGTTATAGAAGGACTAAAACTGTCTCTTGGACCCTAATCTGAGCCCCATTTAGATCCTTAGCATTCCAGTTTATATAGGGCAAACTCTGACACCTTTGTCATAGCAGTGCAACCATCAGCATAGATGAAGATTTTCCAGGACTAACTTTGCAATTAAAATGTCCACTTTGTATTAAGTAGTGTGCTAGTGTGATTCTAACAATCCAGAACTTCATAGTTGCGGTATTGTGAAAACAAAGGCAGGGGAAAAAAAGTAGTGGGATTGTATAATGTAGTAGCTTGTTTTGGGAAGATTAAAGCAATTTGTATTTGAATTTTGTTATAAATGTGTTTTATATAGTTTATATGAAGCTTACCATAGCAGGTTCAGTTTCTTCATATCTTTCCAGTTGTACTTAGACCATTTAAAAATGATTTTTTTTTTTTGGTAGGGCCAAGAAGGTGATGTGGAGACGTATGAAGACATAAGTGACATCAGGTAGTAATTTTAAACTCTATAACCTATTGTATCTTTATTACTATCTTTGTTAACAAAGATATTTCATCTGGCACAGAAGTGTCATTCCACTGCAGTCCCTGCCAGGGATTATTGTGTTCATTCATTTCCCCTAAAGAAAGTCCTTAGAACTGTTCTAAGGTTCTTTTCTAGTTAGATCTGCCATGCCCCATGCTGGAAAAACTCATGTAATGAACTGATGCAGTTACTGTGATTGCGGTAACAGAAGTGTGATTTCTGATCTAAGGAACATATCTGAACCACTCCTTGGAACTACAGTCTAGGAGGAAAAATAAGCTCCGCCGAAGGTACTATGGTACCAGATAGATCTTTTGTTGTGATTGTTTTTCTTGCTTTTCAGATAAATGTTCTCAGAACTCCTTTGGGAGGCTGGATTGACAATTTTCATTGCCTGAGTACACTAGCCAGAATACAAGCTCTCTTACTCTTCTTCCATTTAGACCTTTACTTTGAGGACTCTTTTACCCTGGTAATATTTAAATGTATGTGATTTAATGTATTACAATAGCCAAAGAAAAGCTCTAATTCCCTTCAAATAAGTAATAGATGTAGAATACTTCAGATGCAGAATGACTTTCAGCAAAAATTTATTGTTGAGTTCTCTTTGCAAATAAATTATTTTAATACATGTTTTATAACCCAAACAAATTATCTTCATTCTTCAGTCTTTTTGTTTGTTTGTTTGTTTTTTTAATAGTATAATTTGAGCACATCAGTTTACCAAAACTATTCTAAAAAAGGAATGAAACTGCTACCAGTTACCAAGCTTGCTCAACACAATTAGCTCAGGGACATTTGGACACACACACTGGTATTTTACCTCCAGGTAACCTTTCCTGGTGTGCTGTCCTCTTAGGGACAGCCACTTTAAAATATATATGTAATAAAGGGTTCCTTACTCTATTTGTTGCTGCTTCACTAGGGTTTTGAATCCATAGCTTTGATTTCACTTGGAGAAGTCTTTTTCCATCACATGTAATTTTTTATCAACCTTGGGCAAGGAAGCTCTAGGGAAGATTTTCTTCACACATTCATTCCTGGCAATGCACTTTCAGATCAAGGGAAAAAGAGAAGAAGCAGAAAAAAGAAGATAAGAGAAGAATGGAGCAAGAGAAAAGAGAACAAAAGGAAAAAGAAAAGAAAGAACTAGAATTAAGGAAGAAGTTCAAAGTAAGCCTTTTATTTTGTAGTCTGGTGAAAAACATGTAAGAAGTATTATTAAGCATTGTCAAGTTCAAAATACACTTCTCATCTAACTACAAAACTATTTGTTATGATAGGTAGTTTAAATACCTGGATAAATTCTGAATAAGGTTTTAAACTACCCTTTTATGTTTGGCATATGCTTGACTACAAGCTCTGCACTGATGGCAAGGACTTTGTTCAGTGCTTTTACAGTTTTCTTTAAATTACCTTCTCACCTTTTTTCTATGTATTAAAAAAAAAAAAAGCCTTAAATACATTTGTTTTCACTTTTCTGCTTCTAGTGATTTGCATCATTAGAATAGCATGGCAAGTCTTTAATAAAAGTCAGAATTGTATCCTATATACTTAGCATTACTTGCTTTTCTGTAGTCAGATACAAAAGTATCCAGACCTTGAGAGATTTCAAAACTGCAACGTATTGCCCTTGCACTTAGCATAAAGGTACCTAAATGGATTTACAGCTTAAATGGGGAGAAAGTGAATAGCGCATGTGTAAGTAACCTAAAGTCTGTGTCTCAGGCTAAATGATGAGGCAGTTCTTTCTGTTATAAATAATATTTATCTATCTGGTGGTCAGCATGTCCCATAGTTTGCAAATCAGCCAGTCAGTTTCTCTAAACTAATGTCTGTTCACAATGCTCCACTGTGCTGCTTTCAGTGTCATTGTACATAGTGGGCAGCTTTGTTTTATTTCCTATTATGCTCAGTACACAGTAAAGCCATGGTGATTGTCTCACATTGAGGCTTTGGTCTGCTGTGGAGAGACTGGCATGAGTTGATAAGCAAATATTAAAGAAACGCTTAGTTAATAAGTGTTAATAAGTGTTAATAAGTGGGTTAACCACTCCTGTGAAGTGTAGGTATTAGTGCATAGAATGCTTTTAGCTTGCAGACTATTGTCCTACAGCCATTAAGGAATGTTATTTTACTTAAATACAAACAAATATATTTTAGTTGACATTTTCTTACACATTTATTCACCACCTACATACACATCTATAGTCCTGAAGTAGTCTCTAATTGGCAAGAAAAATATGCCTCTGAAAGGTCATATATATCTTAAAGTCACAAATACTACAATCCAAAATGCTTTCTCCATAACATAATGTAAAGATCCCACAACGCAAATCCTAAACTCCAGTAAACAGTGTGATCATCTCTTGTGACTACTTGCAATATCATTCATTTAAAAGAATTGTAAGCACAGAGGGTTACATGACAGACTCTTTAATGTTAATAAAATTTACTCATGTGATTTGTATCAGCAATAGTGTGGACAGCAGGATGAGGGCAGTGGTTGTTTGTCCTTGGTACTGGTGAGGCTGCACCTTGAATCCTGTGTCCAGTTTTGGGCCCCTTGCTACAAGAAAGACATTGATGGGCTGGAGAGAGTCCAGAGAAGGGCAATGGAGCTGGTGAAGGGTCTGGAACACAAGTCCTATGAGGAACAGCTGAAGGAGCTTGGGGTGTTCATCTCAGAGAAAAGGAGGCTCAGGGGAGAACTTATTACTCCCAAAAGATACCTGGAAGGAGGTTGTAGTGAGGTGGAGGTGGGTCTCCCAGATAACAAGGATTAGGACAAGATGAAATAGACTCAAGTTGTGCTGGGGGATGTTTAGTTTGTATATTAGGAAAAGTTTCTTCTGTTGAGTTCAATCATCTCAGAGGCCTTTTCCAACCTAAAAGATTCTGATTTGATGAGTGGTTCTGCTGGAAATACATGGAGATGTGCACTGGAATTAAATATGTCTGTTTTGTAAACTCATTAAAGGCTCCATAGTTACTTTGTTGGTTTTAGTCTTTGCATTTTTGTAATTTTGCCAGTCAGTTCAGCTGGTCTACTTCCATGCTGTTCCCCTCTCTTTTAATTTCTGATTATTAATTTAAACTAGGTAGCTGGGGCAGGAGAAAGCCTGTTTATTTGCCTAAACTACTTTAAATGTCAATGAAACAAGTAATCATCATGCCTATTATTTTTTTCTTTTATTCTGAATGTCTGGGGGAAAAAACCTCCATTTTCCACTTCTGTGATTTATTTTGTTTCTTCTTTTCTTCAGCTAATAGGACCCATTGAAGTTCTTCATCAGGCACGAGCTTGTGTTGACTACAAGGGAGGGAAGAATGAACTGACTGTCAAACAGGGGGATGAGATTGAAATCATTCGCCTCACAGACAACCCAGAAGGAAAGTGGCTGGGCAGGATAGGAGAATGCTGTGAGTTCTGTTTCTTCCTTGTGCTCCTGTTTTCACTGTATGACAGCAAACATGTGAGCATTACACCAAAGAGTAGCCTTACCAAGGCTGAGTCACGGGCAACCAAAGTAATTAACTACCACAGCTCACCCTCCTGTGCCCAGCTGGCATGCAGGACTTAGTTCATACTATGAAATTATTGCAAAATATGATGTAACATTTATAGGCACTAGAATAAGTCAGGTACAATATGCTGGGACCTTCATTGACACACTGAAAGGCAATTTCCTGTCAGCTTTTAAATAGCATCAGAACTCAGCACCCTGCAATAACAAGAACAATTTTTCATGTCTTTCTATTAATCATAACACTGCTGTTCCTAAAATGGAAATAGAGACTATAAGGACCAGTTCTAAGTCTTTATCTTATTTCTATTCCTATGGAAAATTTCTGACTGATTTCTAGTTTTTATTTTGTCTGAAATCCAAGATGTTTCTCTAATTGTATTAATATCATCAGTGGATCTGTGAATGTGATAAAGAGGTTGATGATCTGGCTCCTGGGTATTAAAAGACTGATTCATTAAATCAATCAAAATTGTTAAAAACATTTGCATGATTTTTAAGAGGACTGTCTAAAATTCCCCTTAGGAGAGACAGAGTTCCTCAGCTCAGGCCAACTGTTCTTGATGACCTAAAATATGTACAAAACTGCAGTGGTTCCAAGGTTAGCTGACAAACGGAGTCTGCCTCATGATTCCTGGAGTCTGCAAAAGAAATTCTGAGCTGACAGCTGCGAAGCAAATAAGGGTGAAGTTAACTTGACACCACCTGAGGAAGGTTTAATGGGGAGACAGATCTGAGATTTGTATTTGTGTTGACAGATGGAGAGTCAAGCTTAGGCTGCTTGGAACGAGATATTTCTTTGAAAGTTTTCGAAACTCATTAAAAAAAATTCCGTTCTGAACTTTCTGTTAAACTCATCCTTTTATGATGAGCTTTTAAAATTGTCTCTGCCTAATGATTTCATTCATTTAGGGGGATACATTAAAACAACCATGGTAGAGATTGATTATGATTCTTTAAAAAGAAAGCAACAAGCACCTACTGGAGCTGATGCAAAATTCTCAGAGTGTGACATGGAAGTGTATGATGACGTTGGAGAACAGGAGAACTTGATGAGGTATGTGTAAGGAATACATGGAAAGAAACAAATGATTCATCCCAGTCAGCCTAGCCAGGGGAAGTTTCACAACAACAAAGCCAACTCTTGTCATGGAACAGCC
Source organism: Cephalopterus ornatus (assembly GCA_013396775.1). Classification (NCBI taxonomy): domain Eukaryota; kingdom Metazoa; phylum Chordata; class Aves; order Passeriformes; family Cotingidae; genus Cephalopterus; species Cephalopterus ornatus. The sequence goes on along the minus strand of VZRE01010447.1, from coordinate 24,865 downwards.
ACTTTGTATAAGAAACATGTAAACTGGTTAGAGGACCATAAATGAATTCTAGAATCCAGCATCTGTAAGCTCTCATATTCAGGAGAAATTCATACTATTGGAAGAGGACCTACACTATTGCTGTCCAAAATGGAACAAAATGCAAACCATACAGGATTACAAATCATATGCAGGAAGTGCAATTCTTTTCACTCCTCTCTTCTCTCATTCTGTCTTTTGAAGTCATGTAGTCCCTTTTCTAATGAAAGAGTACAAAAGACTCTAAAAGCAATTCACTGCACCAGGGAACTCCTGATCACCCTCATTGCTTTCATAAGCCTTAGTGTGAGTCCATAAGTCTTACTACCCATCTCTTTTTGAAGAGAAGGGGCTTCTGGAATCAAGTCTAGGATGGCCCTTCAGGAGACAATGTGGCTAATGAGTTTAATCCTGAAGACAAGGCCTCTCAATTTCCATGAGATGAGTATGAGTTTTTCTGACTTTTTTTGACTTCACCAGAAGCTTCTTCTCTGTGACAGTCTCACGTGCATTTGCAATGCAGTGCTACACTGCAGACTCTCTACTTCAATGTGTAGTCTTTTTCATGTCAAACAGATCTGCAGCTAAGATCTTCTCTAAGTGCCATGTCCAACAGCAGATCAGATTTGCAGGCACGGAAATATCCTAGTGACCTCGTGGCAAGACTCAAGGCTATCACATAACCTAGCATGATGGTGGTACCCTCCGTTACCAGACCTCACATAAAAGCCTGCTTCTGAAATGTGATGCAACAAGCCAGTGCTCATTCTCTGCTACATGTCCTGATGTGCAGAAACATATAGCCTGGGATAAGGGATCTGCATATGGGTGTAAAGGATTTCCATATGTAGAACAACCATCTTGAAACAGCCATTACACCTGCTTTCACTGCTTCCAATGAGAATCCTTAGTAGGCCTGTCTGGAATGAAAGGACTGCAGCTGGCTGGCAGCTGATCCTCAGCTGATAGAACATCCCCATTGAGCTCCAGAAACAGCACTTGGAAAAGTCTGCCTTCAGGCTGGCATTCTTAAGCAACCAATCTGATGCTTTGCCAGGTTGCTCCATATCAGTTTTCCTCCCTGCACATTGGTCTCATAGCATCATGACCTAGCCAGGAGACTTAAGTTAGTTGTTCTACATTTTAGGTAATCTCAGCAATAGTTACTTCATTGCAGAAGTATCTTTGGCCAATCCTTTGCACTATGGCAAGAATTACAATTAACCACCTCAATGCAAAGAATTTAGAAAATCAGTTGAATTCAAAAGCAAACAATAATACTGACACTGTTGTGTACTAAAATAATAGTGTATTCCAAGGAACTTGGAAGCATGAATGATTGGCTCAGATTCATTAAATCCTTTAAGCTGTATTTTGACATTTTTATCTTTTCTAGTGATTAATAGCATTCTGTTCAGTTCATGAGCATGAATTGTTGGAAGGTCTGACATACATCAACATGTTTTGAAATCACTGTTAGAATGTCATTCTAAAAAAAAAATCTCTTGACCAAATAGTATTATCTCATTATCAGCAGTGTTACTAATATTCCAAAATTAATAAGTGATCGAGGCTGTTGTATTTCAGGAGTTCTTGGCACAAAAGTTTAACAAATAACTTGTTTTGATGTATAGTTTTAAGAAAGACTCTAACCTGGAAATAATCTCAGATACTGTGAACCTCTCAGGGTTTTTTCAACTACCTTTAGAACATTAGGCTTACACAGAAATTTTGACATGTTAGAAACATGCAGTTAGAGGTTTAAATTGTACCCAGTGAAAGCTAGTTAAGCAATAAATTAATTTGTTTAACATTTCATTTCAGGAAGATCCCCTCATAAGGAATGAATCTAAAGGGTCTGGATGCACTGTCTAGTGTTCAGTTGGATTATATTTTTATTCCCATCAAGTTAGACTACATGACCCCCTGAGATGCCTTCCAACATAAATTATCCTATGACCCAAAGGCATATTTTGTACTTTAGTTTAAAGATATCAACAGGAATATAAAATATGTTCTAAATATAGCAAATCATTATAGCTGTAGACATCAATTTGCATTTTGTTGAACATGACACTTTATTGGAAATTGCTAACAACTGCTAACAATTAGGACCCAATATTCTGCTTATATGAAAAAGAGCACCTTCACTGGTTTGAAATATCTGCATAGATTTGTGAAAATTGAGAATTTGCTTCACAGCTTTACATATAAAATACTAACGATCATACTGATAACCGTCTTATTCCGCTTTCAATTCCTTTTAGTGATGTAAAATACTCTTTTATGATTTTTAACTATTTCCAAGGAAAAAAGCAAAAAGCAATGCAGCATTGTTCCTGTTTTACCAGAATCTACTAAGAGTTAATTTTTCTCCATCTAGGAGCTAGTTCATGTCTGAACTAGATTACACATTTTCTTTGGCATTAGTGAGAATACAAACTACTTATTTGACTGTAAGAAATTGATGTGAGTGTGGTGAAAGCAGAGAGAAAGGAAGAGCTGGCACATTTAGTTGTTGCCCGTATAGAAAACACAAGCACATGTCTGAGCTTCCAGTGCAGAACTTGTAATGTTCAGCTGACATGTACACGAGTGCCAAGGCCAAAAGTTTTAGAATTAATAACTGCAAAAGGGATGGGTGATCATGATGTTTGCTTTTACTCAAGGATGACCGCTCTTCTCTAAAATGTCTTTTGTTTGCTTTTCCAGCCTGAGTTCTGACAATCATGGAGCTGGAAGTAAGTTCTACATATTTGTTTCGGGGGAGTTGTTAGTGTGTATTTCTTACAGCTTCCAAATAATGCACTAATTATCCATAAGCATATTACATGTTTGCTAATGGGCAACAAACAAGGAAGTATAGTGGACAAATCAACTTCCCCACCACTTACAGAAACTTGAGTGAGACAGAAGTTTTGTCTTCAGATACTGTGAATCACTAGCAAGACAGGTGACCGAACTTTGTTTTTGTGTGTATGTGAAGGTAAATCATCCCACAAAACAGCACAGATATAGCTGTCAAAATAGTAAGATGAGCAAGGGTTTCTGTGCAGGAGAAATCCAGTTCTGAAAAAGCCAGTAATGCTACCAAATAAAGCTGCATTTTGCTGACAGAGTTACGTTAAGGGCAACTTCAGTTACAGTAATACACTGGAGTCCCACATGCAGCAGCTCCACGTGGTCAAGAACACATATTCAAACCCAGTTTCACCTTTGGTAGCGTATATATTTATATAGCATTCTCTGTTGATCACAAGAGCACAGCTCATCTTCTCAGCTTAGAGTTTAGATACTGGTCATGACAGAAGCATCCCTTGGCAGTACTGAATGGAGCTGCTGCCAGCTAAGTACAGATTTCAGTGATTACTCTGACCAGTGTCTGGAATTGGACATGCAATCTGAGCAAAACCTGCACTGAAGGAGGTGGGGCCCAAAGGTCAAAACTGAGACCAAAATGGGATGCTTACATTGTACTTATCTCTGACTTCCGTGCATGAAGACAAGATGTGCCTTGCTGAGAGTATTGGTCTGACATCTTCAGTTATCACTTCAGTGAGACATGAAAATTTAAAAGTCATCCTAATGTCTGGGGCAAATCAGTCATTTAGAATTTCATTGACTACAGGGTAGAAGCATTTATATTCAGTATCCACGCATTTGTGATTGGCAGTGACACATTAAAATTCTGTGGATGGCATTCCCAACTGGGATAAGTCTAAATCACTGTTTTAATTAACAGACTGCTGGGTTACAGAAATATTCCATTTGCAAGGATATTGCCTAAACTGCACACACATCTGATATAGTTAAGAGGCCTGTAGTGAATACCCTATTCTGCAGCATTAAATACATTTGCATTAATTCACTGTTTGGTTTGTTAAAGATATGTTCCCACCTCCTCCTCCTCCTTTAAGTCAAGATATTTATGATGAAATTGATGATGGAAAACCCATATCAAGGTAAGTTTTTATATAATTTAAATCATTTGCTACTTTAACAGAATGTTTTCAGGTTTTAGTATTTTTTAATTAGACATAATAATTAGCAAGTATTAGGATGATCAGCAAGTGGATATACATCAGTATGAATCTGTGAAGCTAAACTAAAAAGGTTCTTCTGTCTTTTGGAAAAGTTTTGTTCTGTAATTAATTTTGATATGTCAGCAAAAGCAGTTGCAATCATGAAAATCTCCAAATCCCCAAGTAGACAGAATAAGTCTGAAATGAAAATAACAAACTAAATTGCTAGCTAGCTGAGTAACAGCATGAAAACAGTAAGCCACTTGATTAATATCTATACTACAAATACATCTTAATATCTACAAGTAACATAACATACATATTTCTAGTTTAGCATTCTAGCATCTGGGTAAGTGACCTCACTTTGTGGTATATATACACTGTTGGTATTAATGATAATTATATGCATCAATGGAGAATTTAGACTGGGCCTTTTAAAAAGAACATTACATTTTACATTGTGATAATCGCATGCATACTCCAAAGGTCTGTATCACAGGATGAAGATAAAAATGGTATCTGGTCCTGGGGAATCTTGAAGAGGCTAAAGGTCAAAGACAACAAAAAGAAAAGTATACGAGAAAAAACAACCAAAGTCAATGGGGCAGAAGATAATGGAAATTTGTTGTAAGATTCTGCCAGGAAATCATAGTGCACATTAACTAATTCTAATAAAGCATTGATCACACGCTACTAACATGTCCTCACAGCAGCCTAATGAATCATGCATAAAATTTCAGCTCAGGATGATACTTTTCTGCAAAAACACTGAGCTTTTTTTTCACCTGCATAATTATCCTCTTAACAAGCTGTTTTTTTTGCAAAAGTGTGATAATTAAAATATACCAAATTCTCTTTTCGGTGAAAAGCACCAAATTAATCCATCATCTTTGTGTCACTCTGGTGATACAAATTTGCTGTATCCTCAGTTAAAATGTACTTTGCTTACAGTACAATGTACCTGAGATAAACTGGTAAATCCAGACCCATTAATCCAAATTTTAGGAATAATGTGCCAAACAGAAAAATGCAAAGATTTTCTTCTACCCATCTTACCTAGAGGTTAGATCAGCAACTGGTGTTTTTACCACCTGCATCAGTCATTCAGTTCTGAAAAAGTTTACTTTAATTCGGTGGTAAAAATACATTTAGTCCCTAAGCATTGTGGGTGTCAGTGGCATCTCAAAATGTCTGGAGATTACTTGGAGCCCCTGTGTTGCAAGTTTTTTAAATTATTTAGGTTACAAAAAAGCCTATGAATGTGATATAAATACTCAACAAGCTTTCTTTCCCCTCCCCCCCAGCACGTCTTCTTCAATAGAGCTGTTTGGAAAAGGTAATTAATAGCCTATTGTTCAGTCTCTGTATTGATTCTTGATCCTTTTTTTCTGTATACATTGCTCTGTATCATTCTAGTTACAAAAATATATTCAAGGAAGGAAACAAGATTTCCTATTGCTTAGCCAGTTCCAGTAAACAAATTTCAAATATTGTGACTGATTTGCTACAGACAAGGAGATACATATACATTGCAAGCTCTCTAGAAAACAATTTAATGTATTTAATATGATCTTTCTACATGAGCTTTACACTAGTTCATTTTATTGGAACTTAATTTGAACAAATACTCTTGGGAAGAAGCACTCAGTAAAAGACGTCAAAAGTTAAAAGAGATACTTGCTGTTACTTTTATCCCTGTAAAATAATACCTACTCATTGTCTCAGCCATGGAATAAAAAGCAACTTCTTCCAATTTTTGAGGCTGTTTCCAGAACTGAGTTCTAAACCTTTTATATCCTCCTGATTTTTCTAGGCGTTGATTTGATAAGGTGAAGAATTGCTTCCCCTATACAAATACGCTGAATGTGATTCAAAGAATTATTCTCGGCCTAAGATTTTTTTCACTGCTTTGGTATTGCAATATGGCCTAAAAACTAACATACACGTGATTCATATCCACTTTTAAGCAATGTTGGGTTGACAGGAGCGCTAGAGAAGTCCTTGAGTATACGTTAAAATCAAACTCCAAAAATATATTTTGATGCACTATAGTGGGACATGGACTAATTATAGTGAAGATTAAAGGCTATTGCATTAGCCATCATGTGCTAAAAGTTGCTTAAGCTTCAGAAGATTAAAATTTCAGTGACTACTGGTTATTACTATTAAAGAGTCTTAATCTGAAAAGATTGGGTGGTGTTGCACAGTATATTTTGCTAAACAGAGAATCCACAGTTACTATAGACAGTAAATGGCTACATTACTTGCCTTACTTTCTTGTCAAGTTCAGTAAAATACTATAGATTTTAACACAATATATTCAATTCTCAAGTTTCACACACTAATGTTTCATTCTTCTAAACACTATTATTTCAGATTGTGGAGAGGATGTGTACGACGATGTGGTTTCTTCAGACTTCTCTCCACCACTACTGCCTGATGTTACGTAAGTGGAAATATTATAATTAGAAATCTAATACACTGAGAGACATTTTTAAAATATTTACTAGAGGCAGATTGCTACTAATGTCTGCTTTATTTGGTGTTGTCAGGTTTTGTAGTTCTCACAAACAAAATGGCAGTTGAATGCTCCTTCCTCCATTTCAGATTGGAACAATAATTAGACTATAGAAAAAGTAAGAGGTAGAAGTGGATGCATGGCCTAAAGGTACTTTTCATTGCAGATTCTCTGCATGTAGTTCTTCTACCAAAATTTGGGGACTGTTAGGATACATAATTGATCTCAGCTGCTCCAGTATTTTAAGAGAAAAAGAGACAGAGCTCTGTGTTATAAGTATGAAACACATCTGGAGGGGTGAAGTTCAGCTTGGAAGAATTTTATCATGGACTAGAAAACTATGATCATCTCTGGAACGTAGACGTGTTATGAACACAGATGCATCTGTGATGATGACTGCAAAATGTCACATTCTGGTGTCACTTACTCCACTCAGGTGGAGCAAGAGTGCACTACGATAATCTAATCTGGAGACATTAAAACAGAGAGAGCTCTGTGGACTGTGTATCTAAAGGAATATCTAAGAAATCTTCTAATCTAAGCCTAGGTTAGTTCACAAACACACACACAAACACACACACACACACACACACACACAAACATTCATCACCAATGAAGCTGTTATCCACAACTCCTACAGAGATCAGCAAAGATCAAAAAGGAGAATCAGACTTTACAGTCCCAAGTGCGGCGTCAGAAAGGACAGTTAAGGCATGAGACACTTCCATGCTTCTTGGCAGAAGTCAACACTATCAGGGATGTGGTAAAAAAACAACAGAACTTGAAATGGGTTATGTAATACAGATTCCCTGGTGCTACAAGGTTTTTTATGGCCATATAGGACTAACATATGTAAGGCTAAGATGTTCCAGCTGCCTCCACAGTGAGACACGTGTTATTCAGCTTATCACTCAAATATACACAGACTTCATAAAAATTGCTCCTTGCTGAGAAATTCTGAAGTGCTGCAGCAGATAGATAAATACTTAAATACTCAATACTTAAATATTCACTTACATGATAGATACATTAACATCAGAGAAAAACAGGAAAGACAATCTCAGCTTTTTATTAATTTTGAAATAAAATCTGTATTGTATTACCCATGCTAGTTTTGCAGAGCAACAAAAACATGATAAAGGCACATGAAGGAAAAAGTATTTTCACCAAAACTATCAGAAAGCTTACCAATACTTCAGATGTGTTGATGTTTTGGTTTTATCTGTAACCTCCTGCTTTAGTACATTGAGACGAGCAAGCTTTGGAAAAACCAAATTGGATGAAAAAGATGTACAAAAGCATAAGAAGATGGAGAGAGACGAGAAAGAATTTCGGAAAAAATTCAAAGTAAGTGTTTTTTTTTCATAAAATATAAAACCTAAAATATCTATGTGGTGTGCTCTAATTTGTGTCCCTTAATCCTTTGAAAGATAAAGTATTACTACCTGTAATAATAGTGGTCTGAGCATCTGCAAGCATGGGCACATACTACACAGCATATACAATTATTTGTTGAATTTTAGAAAATTTAGTAAAAAATGCATGAGCACAAGTTGTACATTAATGTTTTTTAACCAGCATATTTTTCTTTCAGTTTGTAGGTGAAATAAGAGTTCTTTTTTCTACTACCACAATTCAGAATTTGCCTAAAAGAAAATGGGGATCTAAAGAATTATGTATTAAGCCAGGAGAGTCTCTTGATGTCATAGAGAGTACAGATGACACCAAGGTCCTGTGCCGCAATGAACAGGGAAAATGTAAGTTTTATGAAAAAATTGCAGTACATATTAAATTATCAGAGAATGATTGAGTTGGAATGTGTGAAAAATCTCTTCCCTAACATATCCAAGTAGAACCTAGTAGTTGTCTTTTACCTTGTCTGGTAGTTGACAAGAGGCAGATTGTTTTGATTTCATTGCTTATTTTAAGAGCAGCTTGGCTTAAAAAAACCTGAAACATTCCAAGGAACACACTATACAAAATATGAGGAAAAATAGACAATTTCATCATGTAAATTTTACTTTGCATCAAGGATCAGCAGATGTTTCTGTTGCTTCTGTGCCTCTCTCTTTGCCAAAAAGAGTACAGCTACGATACCCCACAGAGTCTCGTAAAAGTAAAGTAAGTCCTTGCTGTACCTTTGGATAGCACTTGCCCATTGATTGCAGCCAAGAGAAAATCAGTAACAACATTCTTACTTTTGGGTGCAAGAGATGCAGTTTAATCTTTTCAACAGGCTGGGGGAAAAATTGCTTAGGAGTCCTCCTGCTAGCCCCTAGCTGATCCAAGGCATATGTCCTTGTTGGCATGTCTGCTTGTTCTGGGAGCCGCACGAGGCCTTACAGTGCTTCTTTGAAACCCTTGGCAGAAGTTTGCATTGGCAGAAGTTTTTGCATTTTGGAGAATTCAGGACCATCTCCTGATGGTTTCGATTTGTTAATGAGCTCCTGTTACAATACTTTTCAAATCTCCTAATGAAAATTCATTTTGTGCTGGAACAGCCTAGGTTCAAAGTATCTTTTGAACTAGCAGCATTTTCCTACTCACCTTGACTTTTTACCTCTGACCTCTGTAGAAGAGAGTCCAATGCTATAAACCTCTGAAGGAGATTCAAGCACTTTCCTGCTATTTTTTTCCCCTCTGTACTCAACTCTTACAGTCTGGAGCACAGCCTTCTTCCTGGCAGGCCTGCAGGGTGAGCAAGAATTTCTTGCATAACACACATATGTTTTTCAAAATATGGATTTCACTAGTAGAGCCACTTCCCCAAAAAAAGGGAAAGCTTTCAAAGCTGCATTTTTTGAACCAAGCTAATAACAAAGTAGAAAGTAGTTCATGTTGGCTGTTTTCCTCTCATAGTCTTCAAAGCCTTTCAAATAATGACAGGAGCTACTGCTTTGCTATGCATAAAAGAGCAAAACAAATAAAAATATCCTCCCTGGCAACCTCTGAAGCGATATCTGTCAATTTCCACATTAGTTAGTGAAGTTTGAATTCTACTGCAGTAAATGTGTGACAGTTTTGGTCATTTGCTGTGGTTGATCGAGTTCCTCAGATCTTAAAGCTATGAGTTTACCTTCCAAAGGCCAAATAGACTGAAAATCAACCATTAGATATGGCTTTGTTACTTTCTTGCACATGAATTCTTTGATTTAATCATTAACTTCTGAAGCACTTCCATAGCTTCAAGCCTCTTCCAACAGTTAAACAAAATTACAAATTATATTGTAATGTGTTTACACCTTTTCAAGTGAGGGCTGGTGATCTTAGGAACATATTCTGCTATCGCTTATTTTGTTATTAAAATATTTGAAATGTCAAAAGTGAAACAAAGAACCGATTTTCATTTACCCTTTTAAATTCCTTCGTGGTCTGAACACATAGATCTTTAAATACACAAAAACTTTCAGATGAAGTTCATAGATTTTGCTTAAACATTAGGATATAAATGCATTTCAATGCCTGAAAGTTTTTGTCCTCTCTGAACTTTTTTTATGATGCTTTATGATGCAAATAAGCAGCTGGCACAATGTGTTACAGCTTTAAGCAGTGTGAAGTAATTAACACAGAGTGTGCTGACCTGCTGGCTTGTTCCTTATTTGGAAGCCACATAAAAATTTATGAATTAGTTAGAAACTGAAACTTTGGACATGTAACTTGGGATTAGTAACTCTGAAAGACTGTGAAATCAGCAGGAGCTGTCTTTCTCACCTATTTGAGGGCCAGGGACTATCAGAAGAACTTAGATTGTGCTTTGCTGTGATCTAAGCACTGTCGCATGACGTGCAAGCACACTAGGTTTGTATGCCATGATAGTGAGTGAAGAAGTTTTGCTTTCATGTATTTCAGAAGATTAAAACAATTTAGCCAAATGATTTTAAATTACTCCCTGGAGACTGTCCTAAAGAGAACTTTAAAAAGAAGACATTTTTTAAAAAATAAGTGAAAATTAATTAATTTCTATTACTTTACCCCACATAATAAAATCTGGGGAAGGACAACCGGGCTAAGAAAAATCCTGATTAGACAGAGCTTCTCCAATGGGCTTCAGCTGGCATTCAGCCTGAGATAATACAGAGGTGACTGAAAATCTGGAGCACTGGATTCTTTGACTTTTGAAGATTACTTGCAGTTTAACAGTTTTAGTAGGCAAATGTTACAGCAGAATTTATGTATGTATCAAATCTTCATGACCCCAAAGATAGAAATACAAGCAAATCAAGAAAATTTTATCTTACATAGCAGCAATCAAATATTAAGTGCACAGAAGTATTTTTTGATTCATGTAATTGTAAAGTCTTAAACAGTAGCTAATGCAGGTAAGTGTAAAATAAAATATCACTACATGAAATTAATGTCTTTTTAGGCAAATTCAGCTCTGGCACAAGACAGACATTTTCTTTTAAAATCCCATGTTTTTAAATGTATTGTGCCTTTATAGATCAAATCGCTCATCTACTATATATATAGCATATTCTGGAAAAAAAACCCCCTTATTTAGTTTTTAGATTCATATAACATCTGATATCTACCTATTTTAAGACAGAAATAAGTCAAGTTAATTATACCAATGTTTGTTTATGAAGAAAAGCTGCTTATTAATGTGATTTAAGAGGAACTTACCTTAAAAAAACACAAACAAAAAATTGTCAAATAAAAGTTTTTCATTACGACTTGCAGGACTATTTGGAATATTAGTCTTTTTGGATAGCTTTTCCAATATTCCATATAGGAATCATGGGATATTTTTATATATCAAAAGACTGGCCAGTTAAAGACTGTAATAATTTATCAGCTCTTGGGAACAGTCCTAGCTTATTATGTCTGACATACATTTACAAGGGATGGTTCCCCCTACTAGTATGTTTACAGATCTTAGAAAGGACAATTTCAAATAGAATAAAATTAGGGCTTGGATGTAAAAAAGTCTTAACAAAAAACATGAGATTCTCTAGCTGGACATCACTGTGCATTTAAAAAAATACTTTCATGTCTTGTGTATAAGAAAAGAAAAATTATTATGAAGGAGGAAACAAGATAAACAACATTTTATGAAAATGTAAAGTACCCAGAACAGTAGATACTTAACTGGTTTTACAGCTACTCTAGTATTCTGATTTCCTGTCTAAGACACCATGTTATACTAAACAGGCAAATGAGAAGAACTTGGACATAGTAAAAGCTTCATGAAGTATGTGTCCATTGTACATTCTTATGCATCTATTTTGTCTTTCTGCCTGAAGTTTATAAAAGAGAAAAAAGGCATTTCACTAGTGCTAGCAACAGAAGTAATAACATGAGTATTTAAATTTAACTTTAATGCATATATATTTTACTTTTACAGATGGCTATGTCCAGAGAAGCAATTTAGTTCAAAAGTAAGTACAAAGTGATCTTTTTGAAAAATTTGTTATAACACACAGTTTTTTTCTAAACTGTCTGTTAAAAAAAAAAAAAAGTGAAATGTAATTATTTTAGTCTGTCATTCTAGTCCTGAAAATTAAGTTATTTTTATGAAGTTATAATTTCTCAAGAATTAATCACATACATCCATGCTGGAAATTTGCCAGGGCCTCATTCCTCATTGCATAACCAGAAACTCTGATTAAACCATGAAAAATTACATAAATTAAGCATTATTAGTATTAGAATCTATTAATGAACTGGAAGTTAATGTGATTAGGTGTATTGACGTCCTTTTCAAATGTTTAACTAAAATCGACCAAATTTTCTTTAGGTTTAATTTTATTTCAGTCTTACCGAGATTGAGCAGATTTGGCCCAGTGTTGCTGCGAATAATTGCATGTAGTTCAGCATTTCGGTTCTACTCCAAAACTCTTTTCAGACAAAGCCTTTCCATTTCCTTCAACAGGCTTTATATTAGACCCTTAAATATAAAATCAGATGTCACATTTAGAATTGTCACATTTAGAATGTAGAGGCATCTAAACACTTACCCACACATTTGAATTTTTTATATATATATATATATGTATGTATGTATATATACACAGCTTTATTGTCTTCCATAGGCCTTTTCACAGATCTAAGTGAAATATTTTGAAAATTCCTGTTCATGAAGCATGTATCTTTTATAGACATTACCTAAATTCATTACCTAAAAAGCAGCACCTCCAAAATTATTATGGAATTGCCAAGTACAGAAACAAAAAGAATTTCATGGACATACTGGGGTTTTTTATTAATTATTTCTGGTGTTCATTTAAAAAAAACAAGGAAATATTTCATTTTTTTAAGGAAATACCTCTATGAGAATAGCTTCTTAAAAATGTAATTGAAAAATCCTAGCCTTTTAAAAAAGCCAGCCTTTCATATTAGAAAGAAATGTATCCGGGTCAAACGTTCGCTGAAAATCTTGTGACCTAACCATCTTGCTAAACACTCTCCTATCGCCACAAAGGTTGCACTTTCCTAATTAGTAAATTTATTAACTGATAGTTTGTCTGTATCATACTGCTACTCTATTTTGTATCTGCATGCAAGTAGTAATTTATATCTGATGTCTCGATTTTTAAATGTATTGTTTTTCTTTTTAAACTTACAGCGATGGAGAGATTTATGACAAAGTTGGTGAGGGTATGTTGAACATTTCAAACAATACAGTAGCTATATTCAATTACAATTAATAATTTTCTCCTTGAGTCAAAGTACTACACAATACTAACATTTTTGGGTTTTTTTCCATTTCAGAAATAGATTGCATCTATGATAACGACCTGGATCCATGAATCTGTACAACAAACAACTTAAATGAAGATCACCTCTAGTTTGGACTCCTACTTGTGGAAGCTTAATTAAAAATTAATTGATTACACCCTTGTAAATGTAGAATTAACTTTTCTTAGGAGTTCAGCCTTTTGACCTCCCTTGCTAAGTGGCTATTTATCTGAGCCGTTAAAATTCTCTTTATTGACGGTTTAAATACAATTAAATACAATTCAAATACATTTCAGAGGAGGGATATGGGGATATTAAAAGAAAAAATTGACTGTGGAGGTAATAGCCTAAAAACTACTTTTGTACTGTATTTAAAATTACTGATAAAATACTGAAAAGCTATGCACAAACTTGACTTTCCCCTTCTGTATTTGCTATTTAACCAGCATCCAGGCATAGATACCAATTTCATGTGTAAGTATCAGCAGCAACACCCAGATATAAAATAAGACTATGCACATTAAGTGCAATGAATGCGTCTATTTGACTGTGTCACTGCTAGTGGTTTATTTACTTTTCAGGGGCATTTAAGAGGGTATCTGCATCAAGTTAGTGATATGAAAAAGAACTGAGAGGGCATGGAGATATCAGAAAAAGCAACTATGTGGCAATTAACAATAAGTAGCTTCATTTTTTATGCAGTTAATTGTCTCAAAAAGAGTCTGTATTAAATTCTAATATGTATAGCCAGTCTTAGTTTTAACTGATAGTAGAACTTCACATGTTGCAGTAAGACCAATACGGAAATTTTCTTTTGGAACATCATTTATCTTGTATTAGTGGTCTTCCATAGAATAATACAAAACTCTTCTGTCCCCCTGAAAAAGAAGTGAATTTTATTCTTCTTCAGATTTTTCAGAAATATATTTCAAATAGTTTTTCCCTGTTCTTAGCGCTGATATGTTGTAGGCATTGAGTTTCTGTATTGATAATACTGACTAAATTGGTTGTATGATACATTAAATCATTAAAAAATCAAAAAAATTCATAAGATAGATTAGGCTAAGATTTTGTGAACCGATCAAATATAATATGATTATTGAAGGGTGTTGAAATGTATTTATTAGGTAGTACTAATTGAAAAATTAGTGGCATTGTAATTTTACCAATGCTATTCGCTGGATGCATGGTTTACTTTCCTTTGAAATTCTTTCAAATAAAAGGATGCTTTATGACAAGAAATGCAAGTACACAATCTTTTGTGAAGTAGAACAATAGTAGCTTCACAATAACTTCTGAAAATTATCACTGAGTAGCTAACAGAATGAAAATCAACATTCTTATTGTAAAAGCAGCACAAATACAAAGTGAAATGTAAGCAGAAAATCTTCCACAGGAAAATCTATACTTAGGCAGTCTATATTCTAAGGGTTTCTCACCTGTAATTTATTCTATTATCTTTTAAAAGTCATAAAGAAAGAAAAGGAAGGCTGTTCATGTGATATTTCTCCTTCTCCAAATTCAGTCTATAATTCTGGAGTATTTGGCTGTGCCTGCTAAAACATTTGGCAGCGAAGACATCAAAATATTGACTTAAAAATTAGGCTTCAGCATGAACACCTCAGTTAAGGCAAACAGAGATGGTTACCCTCTATGTTGTACCTCTATGTTGTCCCAGTAAACAGGCTAAGCAAAACCAAAACGGGGAGGGCAAAAAAGACTTCTCTAATTCAGTAACTTTATAGCATTTCTCTGCTGTCACCACAGGCTCTGGATTGCAGGAATGCAGCTGATCTCCTGCACATTCCTGTGTAAGAGGTTTATATTCTCGATCCACATAATTGCAGATCCCCTGGCTACTCCTCCCACAGTAGTAACAAAACCTTCCTCTATGTGTGATCCTTTTGCATAATCTGTCTCAGCTGTAAAGATCAGTACTTTAGTAAGGGG
The DNA here is from genome assembly GCA_013396775.1 of Cephalopterus ornatus. Lineage (NCBI taxonomy): Eukaryota > Metazoa > Chordata > Aves > Passeriformes > Cotingidae > Cephalopterus > Cephalopterus ornatus. The sequence continues at coordinate 9,679 of VZRE01010447.1, read as the reverse complement.
AAGAAAATTCAGTGGAGGAACATAGATTCTCTGTGTGATTTAGATTACCCCTTATCACTACATTACTTTATAACAGACACAGGTGTAAGCACATGTGCATATGCATGTGTGCCTCGGTGTACGTGAGTATATATTATGTCAAATAAGGCAACTTCAAATAAGGGTACCCTTATGACTTTTGTTCAGTAGCCCCAGACCATCCTACATGGAAAAGCTTTTTCATGTAGTGTGAAGAACTCATGTGGTAGGAGAGGCAACAAACATGCTTGTATTTGCACAGCCCCAGTTCTGACTCCTTGTGTGGATTCATCATTAACTGCATGCCCAGTCTATAATTACATGATGGCTCAGTACTTTTTTCCACAGGATCCCTGCCTCATTTAGCGCTTGGGCTGGATGAGAGCTAACAGAACAGGCAGTTGTTCAGCCCTGCTCATTCAGTTTCTGGCCACTCCTTAATTTAGTGCAAATCTTCCCAAGCTTGTGCTGCACCCAGAGTTATTAGTTTCTCATGGCATTCATCACAATAGTATCTCAGATTCCCATGAATAGGAATGGATCTATCTTGCGAGAGAGGAAAACATTTTATCCCTATTTTAACATTTGAAAGGAAGGCACAAACAGAGAACAATTTGTGGCAGATGTCCATTAATCCTGTATATAAAACCAAACTGCTAAAGCTAAATTAATTAATTTTTGTACTTTCCTACATTAGGACTCTCACTACTTTATATTCCTTTTCTTTGACTTTACTTGTGGTTAAACCCAAAAGAGAGAAAACATCTTATATTTAAAAAGCTTGCAAAATTTGTATTTTAAATATACCACAGAGTCTTCTGAGCTGGAAGGGACCCACAAGGATCATCAAAGTCCAACTCCTGCCCCTGCACAGGGCAGTCCCAACAATCTCACCATGTGCCTGAGAGCATTGTCCAAAAGCTTCTTGAACTTCAACAGGCTTGGTGCTGTGACCACCTCTCTGGGGAGCCTGTTCCAGTACCCGACCCCCCTCTGGGTGAAGTATCTAATCTAAACCTCCCCTGACAGAACTTTGGGCCATTTCCTTGGGTTCTGTCACTGGTCAAAACACTGCCTACCCCTTGTGAGGAAGTTGTAGACTGTGATTGGTCTCCCCTCAGGCTCCTCTTCTCCAGGCTGAACAGACCAAGTGCCCTCAGGTGTTCCTCATACAGTTTCCCCTCGAGGCTCTTCACTATCTTAATTGCTCTCCTTTGGAAACTCTAACAGCTTAATATCTTTTTACGTATTGTAGTACCCCAAACTGCACACAATATTCAAGGTGAGGCCGCCCCAGTGCAGAGCAGAGCGGGACAATCCCCCCCCTCACCCGGCTGGTGATGCTTTGCCTGATGCGCCCCAGGACACAGTTGGCCCTCCCGGCTGCCAGGGCACTGCTGACTCATATTCAACTTGCCATCAATCAGGACCCCCAGGTCCCTTTCTCCAGTGCTGCTCTCCAGCACTTCATTACTCAGTCTATACACACAGCCAGAATTGACCCATCCCAGATGCAGAATCCAGCACTTGTCCTTGTTAAAATTCATAAGGTTGATGATTGTCCACCTCTCTAATTTGTCAATGTGTCTCAGACATACCTGCCTTCAAGGTAATCAACAGCTCTCAGTTTTATATCATCTGCAAACTTATCTAGTGTCCCTTTGAGCCCTGCATAGAAGTTGTTTACAACAATGTTGAAGAGCACAGGGCCTAAGATGGGGCCCTGCAGAACCCCACTAGTGACCAATCATGACCCTGATGTTACCCCATGCACTATAACCCTTTGTGCTCGACCTGTGATCCAGCTGCTCACCTATCACGTGCCAGCTGTATGCTGGATATTTTGTCCAGAAGGATACTTTGAGAGACACGATCAAAATCTTTTCTGAAATCCAAAAAGGTTACATCAACAGTCTTTACTTGATCAACTAGGTGAGTTACCTTGTCATAAAAGGAAATCAGACTTGAACCATGTTTACAGTAATAAAAAGGGGGGTAGATAGAAGATACGAATTAAAATTTAATGTAAATAATAGGTTAAATTATATTCTGAAACTTAATAAAAAGTGGGGACTAATTCTAGAATTAAATGGTCCATGTTATTACCTCCACTTACATAATTTGCTATCTCTCATCTTCCATGTTGACAGCTAGTTTGTTGGTGTGGTTTTAAATGATGTCTATGGCTTTTGCCAGAATTAAACACTTCTGTGTATATGGTCTGGACATATCCTAGGCTGAGACACCCAAACCAGTTCTGAAACTGAAGCAACTCACCCAGGATACCAGCATGGCCCTACAAGCCCTCCACCTTGACTACTTAGCCTGGCTAAGAAATAAGGGGGTAGTACAGCTGGAGGGTCATCCTAAGCAGTTTCCAGCACTCCAGCCAGTTGGAAAACATAAGGATATTTCTGTGCCACTCCATTTAGCTGTGGTACTACAGAACACCACTACCACATGTTGTAGCCTTGTGCCATACAGGAATGCAGTAGTCCCAGGTCCCCTTCTTTGGCTGTGTGCAGCAAAATATAATGATCTCAGAGTTTTCCTTTTTGTGTTTCATTCTAGCTAGCTGACTCTTACATAGAATTTGGTAAATCGTCTCTATTCACCTTCTTCTAAAGTACTTGGAGAGAGAAGATTAAGTTACTATTAAATGTACAGAATTTCTCTACTGAGGCTTTTCATATTGTGGGCCTTGTTGAAAAGAATATGGGAAACTATTTTTTTCATAACACACAGACACATAAGTATTGCTTAAGCTTAAAATGGTTCATTATTAGGCATAAAGGAAGTATGCAAAATGTCAACACAAACATGAATGAAATGCGAATTAGATGGATACCAAGGTTTTTAAGAAACATTATACGATTTGCAATACTTTAGTAATATCACCAAATCCTACTGCTCAGGCATCATGAGACAGACAAAGAAAAAAAAAATCAGCACTGGCTTTTTTCCCTCCTTTTTTTTTTTTTTTTTGGCCTGATTCCTGATTTTCAAGTTCTTAACAGGAAAAGCTGCCTTCATTTACGTGTGGGTGCACTTCAGGTGGAAAATGTACACAAAACACAGACACAGAAACCAGGGCTCCCATCCATTTTTCCTGCTGACAGAAGGGACACACTGCCAAGCTATCTTCCCTTCTCCTGCATCTCAGCTTCTTTCATTTCCTCCTGTCCTGGACAATGTTGTCACACACCTTCCAGCTCACACAGGTAAGCCCAGTTTCTTCTTCTGTACTGATCCAAAGAAATCCTTATATTTTTATTGTCATTACCTCCTTTCACTACCTAGGATGTTCTTTGTCCTACTTTTTTTCTTGATTACTTCCTGTTCCCTATAATTATTCCTCTTTTCCTTGATCCTCTGACCATGGTATTCTGTTCTTTGCTTTTCTGCTTCCTTGTTCCTTTCTCTTTTTATACTTTCAAACTGTTCCCCTACTTCTGCATTTGTCCCTGGCACTTTCATTTTTATCCCATTTTTAAAAGCCGCTCTGTTTAAGTGCTCATTTTTTGTGGAAGATTCTTAACTCTATGGGTGACACCAGCAGAGGTTTTATGACTCACCAGGCACTGAGGAGACTTACAATTCTTGTATTTTGAGTTCCAGGCTGTTTATCCCACAGCATTTAAAATCAGGTCAAACACACCTTCCCTCTATGCTCAATATTTGGGGAGGTTTTTTTAGTACTTAAGCTAGGATGCTATAAATATAAATAAACCTTACTATTGCCAGTTCAAATTTAAAAATTAAGAAAAAATTCATTTCTATCCCATCCCTTTTACTGCTCCTGTATTCATAGCAAGCTACTTTCTACTGGCCATGTAAGAGACTGAAGCATGTTCTAATGACAGCCACTGATGTCTGAGAATCTCCAATATTCAAATATTTCAGTATGGATACTGTGATATATAACAGCATTGCCGCTAAAATGTTAGCCAGCCTTTGTCAGCCAGTGCCCAAAGAAGATGTTAATGGGCTTCAGTTTTTTAAAAAAAACAATGTTTTACAAAAAATAGTTTCTGCTGCCATATGGATTTTGAATTGGTTGATGATAAATTATCTTTACATACAGCTTCAGCACTATTACCGGAGTTTATTTGGACTGAAACACTTAACAGCTGCTTTTTTAAAAGTCTTTTTGCTCAGGTCTAATTAATATGCAAAGCAAACCCAAACTCAACACCTGTTGCTTTTCACAGCTTCAATAGGATCATGCAGTGCAGAATGTTGTGAAAAATCTTACATGAATGGGTGCCTAGGTATAAGGTTGCACTAATTAACAATATGGTTAGCAACCTGCCCACTTAATCAGGAAGACTTGTTGCATCACTTGTCATTCTGTTATTTTGCTGTTAATTGTTACTACTTTAGTATGATATTTATTGGAACTCTTGCATAATTTTATACTGTGCACTGTAATTTCATTTTTGTTTCTTGCACTAAGGGATACTCAAGAAATATTAACATGACACACAACTGCAATCAATTCTGATTTTGTATCAATTTCTGTATTTAAGGGTACTATCTTCATGAATTAGCTTAGTTTACGATATTTTTCAAAATCAGAGAAATTCTAGAAAAAAATAATGATCTAAAAATTTTGTTAGGAACTGGGGGTTTGTTTTTAGCAAATCATGTTACTTCTGCAAACTATATTACTGATACTTAAAATACTATATATAGAACCCTTTTTCCATTACAATATATGTAGAAACACACCTATTGGATTGTATTTGAAAAGGCCAGCAAAGGAATATATTAGGAATATACCACATAAGCCAGGAGAGCATTCGCACCCCAAAAAGCAAACCCAGTGGTAACAACCTCCTTGAGGAAAACACTGCAAATTGCCCCTTTCTTTTTCTCCAAGCTGGTGATCATGACAACAAAACAGACAAATAAAAAAATTGAACCCATGGATTAAAAGTTAAGCAAAAAAATATTCAGCATCCACCTATAACCAGTAGTTAAATACTAAGGTCCTCCTTGCTTGACTTGCTCTCTGCACTGTCCCAGTCTAAGCAGTTCGGTAACCCACACCTTGCCTATAAACCAGATGCAGCCCAAAGCTGCATCCATTTCAGTAACTTAAAACAGTACTAGTGAACATCCCTGGGCAAAAGACCTTTATGGCCTTTACTGTCACATTGGCTTCATTAGACCAGTGCAAGGCTGTCCAAAGAATTTCCAGCACGTATTTACAGGATCTGTGTGGCACCACTGCCCTCTCCAAGTGACATCATGACCAGCTGGATTCCCAAGGGAGCAGATATGTATAAAAACCTTGATTTCACATTGAAATTCAGTTTCGAGACCTCTTTCCTTCCCAATATCCCAAATTCTGCTAGGTTTTCAACCAGGCTCTGGCCACATTGACATTTTCTCAGATCCCCTGGCAGCATCCATAGCAAAGAAACTCTGTTCCCAGAAGGCTGACAATTTTATATGCGGGAGGAAGGACCTTTGCTGTTTCTGGTTGTTGCTGTATTATGGAGACACAGAACAAAAATCCCAGGAATGGTACATTAAAGGACTTTGATTTATGCAGAATAAACTGTAGCTAGTAGGGCCACACTTTTCCCCTTGTTTCCTTTCCCATATCCTCTGAAGACTCAGCTGTTTTCATCTTGCAGCAAAACCCTCTCCCTAGCAGTTCCTACCACCTTCTGCTGTACATAAGCCCAGAGCCGCAGCTCCATCCTCCAGCACACTGCTCCGTATCACTGGATGGAGACATAGTATTCAGGCTTGTACTACTTTATAGCAACTGTGAGGCACAGGGAGGTCTGACAGTATCACTGTGTGGCTGCCCACAGATCAGGCATTGTGCAAGTCTGCTCTTGCACCTGTGTGTTGCTTCAGAGTGACTACCAGTATTTCAGAGCTGCCAATAACTTACTTTGATACTATGCACTTGTCCTGCTGCTAAAAAGGTGCTGATGAGCTGGATTTTTTTTGTCTCAAACTGTGGAACCTCTAAATCAAATGCCTGCCAAGACCCGTTCTTAGAATCAGAGAATCATTTAGGTTGGAAAAGGCCTTTAAGATAATTGAGTCCAACTATTAACCCAACACCGCCAAGCCCACAATTACAACAAGTCCCCAGGGGCCACGTTTANCATGTCTATACGCCTCTTAAATACCTTCACAGATGGTGATTGCACGACTTCCCTGGGCAGCCCATTCCAATGCTTGACCAACCTTTTAGTGAGGAATTTTTTCCTAATATCCAATCTAAACCTCCCCTGGTGCAACTGGAGACCACTTACACTTGTCTTATTCCTTGTCCTATCACTTGGGAGAGGAAACTGACCTCCATCTCACTACACCCTCCAATTATACAGAGCATTAGGGTCTCCCTTGAGCCTCCTTTTCTCCAGGCTAAACATCCCCAGCTCCCTCAGCCGCTCCCTATAGGACTTGGGCTCCAGCCCTTTCACCAGCCCTGTTGACCTTCTCTGGACACACTCCAGCACCTCAATGTCCTTCTTGACCTGGCTCTGAGCTGCTGCTCAAGCAGACATTTTTACAATCTGAGATCTTTTTATATAAGGAAAACCAGGTCAAGTGATTATTGTAATATCATATGGACAAACCAGTGTTTGATAAACTTCTGAGATACTTGATTCAATCAGTGATAGTTTCTTTATACCTTCGTTTTTTATGACTCCATTGCCAGTACTTCTTGGTTGCAGAGAACAGAGCTCATGACTTATCCTTTCCTACACAGTTTGTTGGGCTTCATGTGAAGAACAAGACTAAAGAAATAGAGTGATTATAAAAATTCTTGCTAACAATACAGAGATAGCAAAGAAGGGATATTTTTTAAGCATTTGATCCCATTCATTAGATTTTCTCCTCTTCCTGTAGTTCAGGATTTATCATTTATTTATAGCCAACTTTATGATATTGCAAATTAAGGAACAGTGTTACAAATACATTTGCATACGGTAAAATGCTCTTCATCTACAAATCACAGTAGCTCAGTTGCATTCAATAAGTTAACTTCTTGTCTGCATAGCTTGATTCAAGTTTATGTTTTTCTTTTTTCTATACCTACATAACAGGCAGGCTGCAGCTGGTGTGCATTGCACATTCTTATCCATTTCCATGGAGTTTAAATGATTTACAACGGTTAAGGCTCTGCCCCTAACTTGTCCCTCATACCCATGTTTCTTCATTTGACCCCAAACAAGTGAAAAGCTCTTGTCTGTGATCTTTATTTTGGATTTAAATCGTGAAGATTTATAATTCACATAGCAGTATCCTCTACAGCATACTGCATATCCCTGTTTAGCATATAAAAAGGCTGCCCCACACATGGGGGGCATAAGGGACAATTTTCTGATTGGAAAAAGAAGGAACAGATAAGGTTTTTTGTGAGTCCCTTGCACATATGCAGGAAAATATGACTCTAGCTTTAAAAGCCACTCTCCACTCCTGAACATGTAGAAATGTTTTACCATGGTTTCAAGATTTACCTGCCTTTCAAACCTCCAGGTGACACTAGAAGTTTGTTATGGTTTTGTATGACGTGCTTTGCAGGTGGGAAAGGAAATACACCAGCAGCTCACAGAAAATTCTGCTTTCACACTGTGTCCTTAGCTATAGCAGATTTACTTATCTATATAAAGAAGCTATACTCACATAAAATTATAAAGCAGGAACTCAGACTGAACTATTCTTATTCCCCATTTGGCCATTACAACATCTTTTCTTTAACTGGATTTGTAGTGATTAAATATATTGTGATTTAGACACTGAAAGACAAAAAAAATAAACTGAAGAGGCTGCCATATGCTGGATGAACTGTAATTGTGCAAGCAAAGTGCAGAAGTTAATTTTCTCTTTGGTATTAATTTCCCTCCTTCAAATGGATGAGATAGCTTTATTTCCCCTCTGTTTTTCGCCCTGCATACTCAGGAACAACAGTGGCTGATGAAAATGCGTAGCAAATTTGATGGGTAAGGAACCTTTACAATTTTTTAATTAAGCTTTCGTGATTCTTTCCCCACATTCAAGAGAAGAATAGTACCTAGGAAAAGCTCCAAAAACAGATCCCATAATGTCCTCTACTCTCACAGGGTGAGGACTACTCATCCTCACACCAGTTGTTTTGTTTGGGTTTTTTTGTTTTGCTTGGTTGGTTTATGTTTTGTTTGTTTTTTTCTGGGAAGCTCCTGTATATCTAAGTAGTAGTTAAGGTTAATGCATTCTTGCTATTTTCCATTTCAGCATGACAAAAAATTAAAAATCTCATGTTCCGTTTCCTTTTTTTTTTCCAGTTGTGGCAAACATTAGTTATACCTCAAACAATCTTTAGTGTAGTGTTGGGTGTTAGCACTTAAAACTGACATTATGTAATACTTTTGTGTGTCATTATCAGAGACAATCTCAATTTTGTCCATAGAATTCAAATATAACTAGGGTGAAAGAGAAAGAAGAAACTGAAGCCCCACAAGTTAAATGTAATATTTTGATTATTGAAGGGTGTCTGCAGGAACAAAGATGCAAAATGGTACTCTGGAATTTAAACATTACTCCTTTCTTACTCTCCCTTATTGGAAGATGATGTTCAGGTCCTTTTGAAATATATCATGTCTTTCTGACTCTATATCTATAAGGGAAGAAATAAGTGTTGTATGATAATAATAATAATAAATAATAAATAATAATAAATGCTAACTCATATGGTAATTAAAAAAAAACTAACTCACAACATTTGGCATGAGTGTCCAAAGCATTTTACATGCAGGTTACAAGTTCAAATCCAATCCAGAGTGAGCCAACGCTTAGTGGTGTTTCAAAGCTTATGTGAAAATAATTAGACACCAGAGAATTTGTAGTAAACGGGATACAACATTAATACCACCAGCAGTAGTTAATTTGGCATTTTTAGAGCATCAAGGGTTCTCTGGACATTAAATTTTAAAGAACAGCCCTGAAGCATATTGATGAAACTCCTCAAGGATGTTTGACACGTTTTGGTCCTGTCGATGGATGAGATTTTATTGTTTGGAGCTTTCAATTTTGTGAACCTGTGGTTCCTCCAGAACATTACTTTCATATTTAATAAGCAAAAATTATGATACAGAAGTTTTTTTAAATAGTATTTTAAATTAAATATATTTGATATAATCCTACTGAAACAAGATTCTCATATGCGTGATATTAACTGATAATGTCAGAAAGTTTTTCCACTCTGGCTTAACAAATAATTATTTTACTCACCTAAATCAGTATTAAAGTTTTAGAAGTGCGTCAGTAACTGTGAAATCTAATTTATAAATTTTTGGGTGAAACTTATTGTTCATGAATACTTACAACCCCCCGATTTTTATGAGTAGTGCGGGATCTGAATTGAAAGAAGAGGAAAAAATCAGCGTGGAAAATGATTGCCTAGAAAACATCAAAGCAATTATCTGGCTACTTCTACACTTTAGCTTGAGTATTATTTGCTGGTTTTGTTCCTGAGAATTTGGGAAGTCTGTTTGCAAGAATTCGCCTTGTCTGTCTGTCTCAAGTGTCAGGGCACGACGTAAGGTGTTACCTGCGTATTTAAACTCCTGCCTAAAAAAGACACGCTCGAATAGGTAACTATACGGTTTCTTGTAGTGGGACTTTCTGACTTTTTTTTTTTTTTAATGTA
>VZRE01010446.1:5100-16364 GCA_013396775.1 Cephalopterus ornatus | reverse complement strand
GGTGGGGACAAGGTCCTTGTGAGAACCTGGGGGTGGCAGGGATGGGGTCCTCGTGGGAACAGGCACCTGGGAATGGCCAGGACAGGGATAATGGGGGTGGTGTCCATGTGGGGCAGGCACCTGGGGACATATGGGGACAGGGTCTGCGTGGGGACCCGCGAGTGGTGGAACAGAAGGTTGTTGGGACAGGCAGGAAGGATGGTGGGGATGGTGCTGAGCACCTGGGGCTGGTGGTTTAGGGTTCTGGGCACCCCCGGGAACCTCAGTGACAGGCCCCCAGCACGTGGCCACACTCACTGTCCTGTTCCCATGCAGTGGCACAGGCTGTAGCCCCCCTGCCCTGCCAGGGTGACCCCACGTCCTGGTGCCACGACATGGCCATGGTCACACGCTGCGGCCAGGAGCAGCAGTGCCAGGACCTCCAAGACAGCCTAGCCCTGGTGAGCACCCACCCCCCACTCCTGCCAGGGCCACCCCGGGGCCCGGGCAGCCCTGAGGGTCTGTGTGTCCCCACAGGGGGACGAGGCCGACGGGGACGACGTGGGGCTGTGCGGGAGGATCAAGTGCAGCCTGTGCACCAAGGCACTGAAGAAGATACAGACGCTGGCAGGTGACAACCCTGACGAGGTGAGGGGTGCCGGGGGCCTGGGGGGCTGGGGCAGGGGCCATCTGCCCATGGCCCCCTGACTCATGTGGCCATGGCAGGCGGCGGTGACAGCGGCGCTGAAGAAGGGCTGCCGGTTGCTGGGCCGGTTCCTGGGCAAGCAGTGCCAGAAGCTGGTGAGCCAGTATCAGGACCAGATCAGCCAAGGGCTGCAGAATGGGGACACGCCCCGGGACATCTGCACCACCATGGGCATCTGCAAGGCCTGAGCATGGTCAGTGCCCGCCCGTACCCTGATCCTGCACCCCACATCCCAATCCTGCACCCCATATCCTGTTCCCACATCCTGTGTCCTGTATGCTGTGTCCTGCACCCCACACCCTGATTTTGCACTCTGTGTCCTGCACCCCATATCCTGATCCTGATCCCACATCCCCCACCCTGAATCCCACACTTGGTGCCCCACACCCTGCACCCCACACCTGCCTGGGGAGTGCTTGGAGGTCCTGTGCGGTCTCTGCTGCCCCTCTATAGGATGGGAGTGAGCTAGAGCACCCCAAAATGTGTCAGGGGGAAGGCTGGAGGAGCTGCTTCCACTGGCCCCCAACTCACTCCCTGCTCTTTCCTGCCTCCACAGGATGCAGCCCCAAGTGCTCCACGAACCCCAATGTCCCCCCAGCCCCCGATGCCCCCCCGCCCCGACATTCCCTCCCCCACAATAAAGTCCCTCCTTTGGCTGTGTGTGTCACATTTGCCTGCCCCAAGGGAACTTGGTGACAAGGGCACATGGCACACACCTGGCACTGGCCCTGGCCCAGCCCTAGCAGGGCAGAGGGGACTCTGGAGGTGCCAGAAGTAGCGTGGGTGTCCCTTGGGGGGTGCAGCGAGCAGTTCCCTCTGCACATCCGGGTGGCCCCGGCTATCACTGGGCACCAGCATGGCCCCATGCCTGGCACTGCGTCTGTTCACACGCTTTGCAGTGGCACTGCCACTGGCTTGGGATCATCTTCACTTGTCCCCAACATATGGCACTGGCACTGTCCCCGCTGAGCACAGGGAATCCCTGCTTCAGTCCCAGCCAGTCAGAACACAGGGAATCCTGCTGACTGAGAGCTGTGGCCAATTGGAGCACAAGGAATCCACTTTTGGCCACAGCCAACGAGCACAGGGAGCCTGAGCTGCTGCTGGCTGCAGCCAGTCAAATCACAGGGGATCCTGCTGGCTGAGGGCTGCAGCTGATCAGAGCAGAGGGATCCCCTTGCCTCCTCCAATGGGTTATGGAGATCCTGGTGCCACCTGTGGGTCTGGAGGCTTCAGGGGTGGCACAGCTGGGGTGGCCTTGTCCCTTGGGGTGACACAGACTCCCCCAGAGTCCCCAGCCCTCCAGGGTGCCCCCGCAGCCCTGGGGTGACCCTCCGCTTTGGGGGAACACCAAGACCCCATAGTAGCCCCAGATCCCTGGTTTGGCCCCACACCTTGTGGTGTCCCAGCCCCCCTGGGTGGCCCCAGATGCCCAAGGGTGACCCCAACACCCCAAAATGTCCATACATCCTGGGGTGCCCCTATTGCCCAGGGTGACATGGGACAGACCCCTGGGATGGCTCCAAATATCCTAGGGTGTCCCCAGGTCCCCAAGATGGCCTATACCATGGGGTGGCCCCACACCCAGGGCTGACTCCAGCACCCTGAGTCCCAGACCATGAAGTACCCCAAACCCCCAAAGGGATCTCAACACTCTGGGGTATCCCAGGAGGACCCCAACACCCTGGGGTGCTCCAGACCCTCAGGGGGACTCAAAACTGTGGGTTTCCCCCAGAGCCTTCGGGGAACCACAACATGTTGGGGTACTGACAGATCCTTAGAGGGATCCCAAAACCCTGGGGTGCCCCCGACCCCCAGAGGGGACCCAACACTTTGCCCCAAATCCTTGGTGAACTCACATCTCTGGGGTGCCCCAGACCTTTCAGGGAACCCCGACACCCTACACTGGACCCTGATTTTTATTCTTAACTTATTGCCCCAAGCTAAATTGGGAAGGGACTGAGCTGTGGCACCCTGGAGCATGGAAAAGCCATGGAGGGCACCTGCGTGCCCCTCTGTTTGGGGTGGGCTGGGACCCACAGGGTTTTGAGGTACTGCTGCTGGTGGAAGCGGGATTTAGCCCTTGGTGTGGGTCTGTGCCCACTTTGAGGGGGTCTGGGTGCCCCACTTCCCACCCTGTTGTGGAGACATGGCTGGAGGGGATCCCCCCAAAATGCACCCCCCATTCTTGCAACTGGCCCAGTTCTGGTGCACTCTTGTCAGTCTCTGCACCCCAGGGCTCACTGGTGGGGGGCTCCTCCACCCCAACCCCCAAGTACCCATAAAGAGCCCCTTATCCCTAAGCCAACCTCCCTGGGGGACTCTCCCGCACCAAAGGAGCAAAGGGCTGGACCCATACATGTTGGGCAGCCCTACATGTGTCTCCTTGCCAGCATAGGGGGACATGAGGAGCGCTGGCCAAAGCAGCCCCAGAGAAGTCCACACATACCCCGTTTATTGGGGGGCTGGAGCCGCCTCTTTTCTGCATCTGTGTCTGCTCCCACAGCGCTCTGAGCGGGGCCGCCGGCCCCCCGCTGCCCCCCGAGTCCAGCTCACTGCCCCATCATACAGGCCATCTTGCAGGCCACGGCTGAGATGAGGGCGGCCCCGCGCCCGCTGCCCTCCTCCGACTGGATGAAAGTGATGTCACAGCCAGGTGTCAGCTGCCGCACTGTGGCGTGGAAGTGGTCCTTGAAGCTGGGGAGTGGGAAAACAGGGTCAGAAACAGGGTCACAAATGGGGGCTGAAGGAGGAGTATGGGGATGCCAGCGGCAGGGAGGCCCCGGGGATCCCCACCTGGGATGGAGCTTGTAGACGGAGCCATCGACGCCGACGGTGATCTTGAGGGTGTCCTGGCTGCGGCTCTCGCGCATGCGGTTGATGACACCGGCCAGTCCAGCTGAGCACATCTGGGCGGCGCGTGTAGACACGCTCTCGCACACCCGGCGCACGATCTCGCAGTCCGTCCGTGACGGCAGCAGCTCGAACGCTGACAGGATGTTGTAGATCTGCTTGCGATCGTCGGAGTCGCTGGAGTGTGGGGAGAGTGGAGGTCAGCGGGGAATGGTGGGGGAGAACCCATTATGAGGCAGTTGTATGGGGTGTCAGGATGGAGAACCCCAATTGGGTCAGTCAGAACAGGTTGGTGTGGGGTGATGGGACAGAGGGACCTGGATGTGGGCCATCCTGATGTGGGGTGATGGGACAAGGGACCCCAATATGAGGCAGTCAGAGCAGACTGGTATGCTGTGGTGGAACAGGGGCATCCCCATGTGGGACAGCCTGGTACAGACTGACAGCACCAGGAGCCGTGTGGACTGGCAGCACAGACCCCCAGCAGCCTGGCAGGCCGGTCTGGGGGTGCCGCTGCCCAGCCTCGCACCTCTCGATCTGAGACATGAAGCGGGTCTCAAAGGTCCCACGGGTCTTGAGCTTCTCAGAGGCCTCCCCATTGAAGAGCAGGTTCTCATCCACCAGCTTCAGCAGCACCAGCCGCACAATCTCCCCCATGTACTTCCCCCCGATGATCTTCTCATACCTGGGGGAGGACATAGGAGAAGGGGAGGTGTCAGGGCCGGGATCTGGGGGGCCACATCACGCAGCACCCCCTCTTTCCTTCCCCCCTCCTTGCCGGCTGTGTCCCTGCACGTGGGCACAGCCTGGGGCAAAGGACCTCTGTGCTGGGGGGCTGAGCCCAGCGTGGCTGGGGGTCAGGGGGGACACCCAGAGGAACTGGATCTCTCCTATTCCTTACAGTTGCTGACCGGGGTTAAGTGAGGTCTCGTCCACCACGCGGTCGTACTCCAGGAGGAACTCGTCCAGCTCCCCTGAGGCGCCGAAGGCCCCCCACTCTGTGTTCACGCACATTCGCCCCTCGTCGCCCTCGACCAGCTCCACGTTGTGCATCTCCTCCATGTAGCAGGCGTTACAGCCTGTCCCTGCCAGGAACTGGGGATAGGGCCAGTGGCAAGGGAACAGTGATCCCCCCCACCACGGCCCTCCCATCCCAACTGAGATAAAGCTGGGATAGTCTTCTGGAGTAATGGCAGGGAATGGGAGAGGGTCCAGAGATGGGCTTAGGATGGGTGTTGGGACCCGTGTGGAAGTCATTCCTCAACCTGTGAGGGACATTCCTCAACCTAGTGATGTGGCACCATGGTCTACAGCTACACCTCCAGAGGTTACAGGACATGGGAGAAAGGTTTTAGACTAAAAGAGGGAAGATTTATATGGGATATTGCAGAGAAATCCTTCCCAGGGTGGCAGGTGATGTTTCTCAGAAAAGCTATGGCTGCCTCATTTCTGGAAGTGTTCAAGGCCAGGCTGGAGGAGGCTTGGAGCAACCTGGGTCTAGTGGAAGGTGTCCCTGCCCATGGCATGATCCTTAAGGTACCTTCCAACCCAAACCATTCTGTGATTTTATGAAAGCTGGAACCAAGGATGGTTGGGAACTTACTACATAGGTCCCAAATCTCTATCCCTATTCCACCCAGCATTGGGATGCAATAGAATCATCAAATCATAGAACCATGGGATGGTATAGGTTCAAAGAGTCCTTAAAGCTCATCTTGTTCCACTCCATTCCATGGGCAGGGACACCTTCCACTAGACCAGGTTGCTTCAAGGATAGAAAGGAAACGGCCTCAAGTTGCACTTGGGGAGGTTCAGGTTGGGACAATTTCTTCATGAAAAGGGCTGTCTGGCCCTGGCACAGCTGCCCAGGGCAGTGGTAGAGTCCCCATTCCTGGGGGGATTTAACCGACATGTGCATGTGGCACTTGGGCACGTGAGTTCAATGGTGGCCTTGGCAGTGCTGGGGGGAATGGTAGGACTTGATGACCTCGGAGGCTTTTCCAACCCAAACAGTTCCATGTTTCCATGCTAGATCTCATTGCAGAGTAAAGAAACGGATCAGCTGGCCCCTGCTGCTCCATGAGCACTGGGACTTGGTGACTGAGATCATGGCTGGGGGCTGTGCTCGGAGCTGCACGTCCCTATCCTGCAGTGACAGGGACGGTCATCCTGCCCCCCCTGAGCCCCCACAGCACTGGCAGGGCCCTTGTCCCCACAGCAGGGTCCCAGGGGCTCCAGGTGCTGTGCTGAGGCCAGCCTGGCCCCAAGAAGCTGATAAACATCCCGGCGCGTTGTTTACCCAGGTGAGGGGACGCGGAGCCCAGATGGCATGTGGCTGATGGCACTAAAGATAGCAGGGGGCTGGGAGAGGTGGGGGGCTGCTCCCTGCAGGGTTCAAACCCATCCCCACCACCTGGCTCCCTGACACCAGCCACCTGGCTTGGGTCTCCATTCCCATGATGAGGTGCCATAGCCACCGGCAGCCTGGGGGAAGGGCTGCGCTATGGGGACCAGTCCTGTTACGGTGACTACCCCCGTTCTACTTCCAAGGTGCTCCCACCACCGTGATGAGGCCAGGTGATGCCATTGAGTGTCTCAACCTCCAGAGGCCTCAGCAGGGTGCCATTGCCACGCCCTTGTCATTGGTGTGCCCCTCCAAAAGGATGGGGGGGAGCACCAGGGGAGCAGGGCCATGGGACGGTCCCCCCTCCCTGGCCGTGTGTCCCTGCAGAAGGGGCGTCTTACCCACAATCATCCCAACCTCGCACCGGTGATCTTCGTAGTAGCAGGAGATCATCGTGGCCACTGTGTCATTCACCATCGCCACCACATCCATCTCGAAGTCCTGGGGACAGGACAGGGACCATTGGGGGTTCACAGGGGACGGGGCTGTCCTGCAGCAGGAAGGTCTGGGGTAGAGGGTCCCCAAGGGTGAGGATGTGGGCACGCATTGCACACGTGTGCACACGCATGGAATGGCCCTTCCTGGGGACACACCAGGCTCCAGAGGTCCCATCATGGGGACAATGGGGCTCCAAGTAGTCCCTTCCTGGGGACACACTAGGCTCCAGCAGCCCTGTTGCAGGCACAGCTGGGCTTCAGTGAGCCCATTGCAGAGACAGCCAGGAGTGCTGGGGTCCCCCCACCGTGGTGGTACCAGCACAGCCGACCCTCTCACCCCTCGCCGTTTGATGGCGTCCCTCAGTAGCCCCACCACGTTGTTCCCTTCTGCGCCGGAAGCTTTGAAGCCCTTGGTCCAGTTCAGGAGGATGCCCTGAAATGGGGGTCAGACCAAAATGGGGCTGTGGGTGTAGCTGGCACTCGGGGACCCCCGAGCCCTTGTGCTGCCCAGCCACCCCCTCACCTTGTCAATGTCCTCATGCCGCACGGGGAAGGAGAAGGTGAAACCCAGGGGCAGCTTTTTGTGCTTCATCTGGTGCTTGTCCAGGAAGTCAGAGATGCACTCAGAGATGTAGTCGAAGAGCTGGAAGACAGGAGGCCCAGCCTTCGCCAGGGGCTGTTACCACCCTCCCACTGCACACAATATGACACTGTCCTGTCCCCACCGTGAGTTCCCCAGACCTGGCCACCCCCTGCCTTCTGCTGACTGGAGGGATGAGGAGTGTCCCCTCCAGTGTCCTCACTGGAACACACACGTTGACAGGGACTGGGAAGAGACAGGATGCTCTGTGTGCCCCACTCACCATCTCGGCCGTCCCAGTCATGGCGTCCTCTGGGATGGAATACATCTGGTGCTTCGTCTTCACCTTCCACTGCCCCTCCTCCCCCTCGCCCACCTTCACCAGCATCACACGGAAATTGGTGCCGCCCAGGTCCAGTGACAGGAAATCTCCCACCTCTGCAAATCCAGGGAGGGGGTGACAACGTGATGGGCTCGGGGTGGGCTCAGCTTTCCGCATGGAGCTCAACAGGGTCTGGGGAGGGGGTTACACAGGGGACCAGGTGTGACACCATACCTGAGCCCTCGGGGGTGGAGCGGACATAGGTGGGCAGCATTTTGACAGAGGCTTCCTCATGTGTCTCCAGCTTGAGCCCTCGGTCCATCTCCTTCTGCATCCGGTACATCACCTTCTTCAGGTCCTCCTCCTTCAGCCGGAACTCTGACAGGATCTCCTCCACCTGTGTGGGACACAGCATCAGCCAGGGCCCGGAGGATATGGGGTGCAGGGGCCCTGAACTGCAAGAAATAACTGTCTTTCCCTTCCCCTGACCTTGGTTTTCCCCACTAGCTCATGGACACTCCAAAATGTCTTATCCCATCACTCTATTTCCTTCAGCTGAAGGTATGCACCAGGGAGTCCACAGGACTGGCATGAGGCCCCATGTCCCCTCCCGGTGCTGCCTGCAGGACACCATGGTTGGCACTGGGGTCCCTGTGCCATCTCCATCAACAAGTATATTTGTTTGGATGGTTGTGTAGAAGCCAGCACCATTCCAGTAGGACTTCAATCAGTGCCCTGGGACATTCCATCCTGACGAATCCCAGGGCCATTCCCACCAAGGAGTGCCTCCAGCCACGCCATTGAGGAGCACAGCATCTCCCACCAAGGATGTGGGACTCTTCCATGATGATGCTGGTGTCTTCCTTGTTACCCGGGGAGCATCCCTCTCCCTGTATCCCACCGGGAATCGCAGGTACCATTTTCCACCCACCAAATTTGGGGCAGAGGGCAGGTGGGCAGGAAGATTCTCGGGAATTGCCACCTTGCCTCGCTGCCAGGTAGAGCTGCAGGGCCCACTCCAGGGAAGCACCTGGCAGGCAGGACCTGTGTTTATCCTTTCCGTAGCAACCCTGGGCTTGGTGCAGCCTCCATTAGGCAGCAGGGCTGGGGCCAGGCCCCCGGCTGTCAGATGGAGCCGGAGCCGGTGCTCGCTCCACCAGCTGCAGCCGCAGCATTAGGGCTCATTAGTCACCGGGCTCCGGGCAGGCTCCGGCGCTCCCACCCCTGCTCTCGCCGGCAGACAGATGTTTGCCTCGAAGCTGCTGCTGTTTCCCGACAGGTTTTGGGGTGGAGGTCTCAGTAAAGGGTTTGGGGTGTGGTTTGGAGCATCGCAACATAGGGACCACTCCTCGTAACACGGCCCCCAACGTCGTCCCTTGACCTCCAGCCCCCCAAGTGAGGGCTCAGCCCAAACATCTCCGAGGCCCCACAGGGCTTCTTTGGCCTCAGCCACCTTCCACAGCTGTGTGGGATCCCTTCATCTTCCCCTCTATCCTGGTGCTGAACCCCGGGGAATTAATTAGTCCTGGACCCCCAGGTGGCAGGAGACAGGACCCCAAGAGATGTGGCTGCAGCATGGACCCCTCTGGGCTGGGGGATGCTGCCGGCCACCCCGGAATGGGGCCAGTCACCCAAGGTAGCACCTCAGTGAGGTCCAGCATGATCTGGAAGGTGTTCGGCCTGGGATGATTGGAAAAATCCTGCCAGGAAAAGTATGGAGCTCGATTCAACCATCTCGCCTGGATCATTGGCTGAAGGTATTCGGTGCTCATCACTCCTGTGGCACCGCTTGGTTGTGGGAATGCCGGATCTGCCGCAGGCAGAGGGTCCCTGTCCCAGGGCCAGCACCCGAGGGTCCAAATTTTATTTCTCCATCTCACCACCGTGTGGCCCTACTCATCCCTTCTCTCGCCTCCAAAACAATAGGTTTGGCTCTTCCCTGGCTGGATTTGGCTCTTCCCACGTGACGGAATCCAGCTCTCATCTTCCCATGGAAACAGTGTGTGGTCCAATGCAACCCGCAAAGGGGATGGAGCTGGGAACCACACGGCCGCTGGCTGCGGTGGCCGGTGACACCCAGCACATGTTGTGTTCCCTCCATGTCCCCTTGGTGTCCCCTCCATGTCCCAGCTGGCAGCAAGGAAAGTCTCTACTGTCCTCACCCATGGCCCCTGAGCTCAATCTATCTGGAGAAGAGATGGGAGCAGCTTCCCATAAACAACCGGTGTTTGACTGGGAATGAGCCATGTGCAATCCTGCTGAGTGCCTCGGTGACAACAGTGACAACCAGCCAAAGGAGGTGATGGGCCCCATCTCGTCCCAGGGATGCAGCCCAAGGCAATGCCAGGATGGTGGGAGCATCCCAGCCCGGCAGAGCATCCCACAAATGCTCTCAGCTCCACCATGAGCCCTCAGTGCTGTGGGGCCTGTGCTATGCCGGGGGGGTGACCTCAGGGACAGGGCCCTCCTTGGACATGTCAGGCTGCCCCCAGGCTGCCTAGGAGCTGATGTCCTCCCCACCAGCCATCCTCCTGGCTACCTCTACTGGAACTTTGGGAGATGCCAGGAGGACCTGGCCACTCGCTCCAAGGAAGGCCAGAACACCCCGTGAGGATCCACACTGCTCCCCACACCCCCCAGCTGCCCGCCAGCCTGTCCTTCTCGGCCCCCCAGCATCACCCCGGCAGCGGCCTCACCTTCTCCTTCCTGCTGCTCTCCATCCTGGCTCGGTGATCCAGCATGGGGGCAGCCGGCGGGGCGGGGTGGGCTGCGGGCCGAGCCGTGCCCCCCTCAGCCCCCGTGCCCCCCACCGCGGTGCCTGGCCTGGGGGAGCCCCCTGCCCCGTCCCTGAGGGCGGCCGGCGGGCGCTGGGCAGCTCCGTCCCTCGCTCCGTACGTGGATGCTCCACTTTCGCTGCGTTATCTCATCCGACGCCCCAGCGCAGCACCCGCCGAGGGGGTCCCGGTACCCGCAGGCCTCAAGCGGAGGGGCGAGGAGCGGGGCCCGGCGCCCCGGCGGGCTCAGCCCTGTCACCCCACATCCTCTGCTCCGGGGGTTCGGCTCACGCTGCCCTGCTAGCTCCCTCGCTCCCTCGGTAAGTCCCTGGGCCGGTGAGGGCGCGGGAGCCCGGCCGGGCGCGGTGGGTTCCCGCAGTCCACGGGGACGCACCGGTGCGTTGGCCAGGCGAGGCCAGGGCCGTCCCCCGTCACGCGAAGCACCACGCCCCGGGTCACCCGTGTCCCCGTTGTCATACCAACGGCTCGATGGCGGTGGCAAGCACTCCACCGGCCCGCTTGGCAACCGGCACGCTCCCATGGAGACCGGGCACACGGCGCAGGGGCGAGGGTGACTGGGAAGTGCTCCGTGCACCCAGGATGGGAAAGGCTCCGCGGGCGCCGGGATTGGCGCCGGGCGTCACATCGGACCGGGGACGGGCGCTGGATTTGGGGACGGGGATGTGGCGACCCCCCGTCACCCCCAAGAGCCGTATCGTCCGTCAACCCAGTGCCGGGGCAATCGGGGCCTGTGGGGTCCCAATGGGATCAAGAACACCCCCGGTCACGGGTGCACCCCAAAAACCTCCTGGTGTCGGTCCGCGGCAGCATCCTCTCGGACACAGAGCTGGGGAAGGGAGCCCGGGGCGGTGCCGGGCGGGCCGGTTCCGTGGGGGAACGAGGGGGTTCCGGGGAAGGCAGAGGGTTTAGGGGCATCGCGGCAGGGCCCGCGGGGGACACACGGGGCGACCCCACAGCGCCTCCCCCGCCCCTGCGCAGGGGACACCCGGGCGCACGGGAGGGCTCAGGTAGCCCCACCCCAGCGCCGGGGCCCGCCCAGAGACGGCGCCCACCAGCGCGGCGGGGTCCCGCACCCCGCAGGGTCCCGGGGCCCGCCCACAGGGGGGTCCCCAGCGCACGGTCCCACGCGGGACTCCCGCACCCCGCGGGGTCCCGGGGCCCGCCCACAGGGGGGTCCCCAGCGCACGG
>VZRE01010445.1:302284-323797 GCA_013396775.1 Cephalopterus ornatus | reverse complement strand
CAGCTGTGTGATGCTCCCACTTAATTTCTGGTAAGTTGAAGTCCCCCATAAGGACAAGGGCAGTTGCCTTGGAAGTGTCCCTGAGTTCCTCAAAGAATAATTTGTTGGTGTCATCGTCCTGGCCAGGAGGTCTATAGCAGACTCACACAATGACCTGTCCATCATTTGTTTGCCCCTTGATTCTTACCCAGAGGGTCTCAACTGTGCCATTGCCAACTGTGAGCTCCATACATTTTAACCCTTCTATTACACACAGTGCCACCTTTCTGCCTCTTCTGCCCTTCTCATTCCTCCTCCTCCATCTATCAGTGCACTTCAGTCACAGGACTCATCCACCAGGTTTCACTTACGCCAATGAAATCTGGGAATGGGCTAAAAGCTTTGAGCTCCTCGTTTATTCCTCAGGCTGCATGCATTAGTGTAGAGACATTTCAGGTGTGGTACATTGTAGCTGACATCCCATGAGGCAGATTGAGGGATCCTGTAAGTGCTCATTTCCTCAAATTTTAGCGGAATATCCCATTGCTCATCACTGGCAACCCTGGTTTTGTCCCTTTCCCACTTCCGAGTTAGTTTAAAGCTTTATCAACAACCCACGCTAGCTTCTGTGCTAGAACTCCTTTTCCCCTCTGAGATAGATGGATCCTGTCAGATGTCAGTAGACCAAGTGTTGAGTAGATCATTCCATGGTCAAAAAACCAAATTTTTCCAGTTACACCAACTTCCGAGCCACTCATTGACCTGATGGATCTGCTTTGCCTATTCCTATCAATATTATTCCTCGTTACCAGAAGAATTGAGGAAATCACTACCTGTGCTCCTGATCCCTCTACTAATTGTCCCAGGGCCCTGAAGTCTCTTTTGATTGCCCTCAGAATTCTCTTTGTTATTTCGTCGCTGCCTGTTGGGAGTCAAGAACACAACTATCCCAAATAATAAACACAATAACATAAATAAGAGTCATCCCTCAGGTTTTCCACTGATTAAACTGAAAATGTGGAGGAGGCAGGAATTCCATCTGTCAGAGGAAAGTGTACTGCAGCCACTAACATCTAAGCCAGGAGAGTTGAAGCTGATGGGGTTGACAACAATAGTGTCTTGACTACTTGTACAGTTTGTGAAGACAGCTGCAGGTCCCAGCATAGAAAGTCTAGTAAGTGCAGAATCCATAAGATATGTGGAGAACATGCTCTGTCCTCTTTGTACCCACTGAGAACCTTATCAGACAAGCTCTACAATTTTTCAGCAAAATAAATGCAACCTCAAGGGCTGAGAGCAGGGCATGGAGGCATCAACATCCTCCACAGCTTTATCTATTTAAAGTCGAGGCTTGGATTTTAAAGCAACTGCTTTGCCTTTCTACAGCTGGTGAAAAAGATGACACCTCAAAAGAGCACTTAATTCTGCTTACTTCAGACATACTCTGGCAAGCTGGATTGTTCTCCAGAGGTGAGTCTCCCTCCACTGAGCACAGAAAGAGCTTCAGTAACTACTTTACACAGGATGTCTAAGTTTTAAATTGCTGAGGTTAGTGAGTTGAATCCCACTTCAATACTGCAGCTTCAGAAAGGTGGGGAGCTGGCTCAAATGATCATTTGGTTGTTATTTTGCCAGTGCTGTGCTGAGCAGATGTTTCTATTGGGCTGTCTACAATGACTCCAGAACTTCTCCTGAGTGCTTGCTGTTAATATAAAAGTCACTCACGTGTGAGTAGTTTAGATTGTTCCTCCCAAAACACCACTGCATTTATACTGAATTTTATCTGTCTAAACTAATACACATATGCCTTGCTTTATCCAAATGACTGTGGAAACAGTATAATGTAATAATATGAGTCTGACCCATCATGCTTTTAAATTTATGTATGCTTGCATACATGGGAAATTTTCTTGACTCAGATTTTAACTGTATATACAAGGAATAGTAGAAATGCAGATTGAGGTGATGAAATTGATAGAGTCTCAATTTAATACCTAGCAGTTTGCCTCAGGAATTCTGAAGAATGATATCTCCTATCATTTAATAGTATCATTTCAAAGTAGGTAAACAAACCTCGTGTTCATCATCAGACCGCAAATAAATATTATTAAGAGATGCAGAACCAGGCCAAATGGAGCATAAGCCCAATAGGCAGTTATCAAATAAATTAATTAACATTCAAATTAAAATAATTACAATTCTGATCACATACAAATACTGAGTTGTCAGATCTAAGCTTTGTTTGGAAATACAGCATTTGCCCATATTGATGGATGGAAGAATCACGGCAACTATTGACTTGAAAGCTCAGGGTCTATTAAACACATCATGCTGGATTCCACCCTTTGTTTGCTGACACATCTGAGTGCCATTTGGTTAATGGTTTGGTCTTGATAATATATTTAGTGTAATCTCTTCCACAATGTGATTAACTGTACTGGAAATGCAGACGAAAATGTGCAACCAGTGTTTTGCAAAGAGTCGCAGGTGGGAAGCATTACCTTCAACATTTGTAGCTATCTAGACACAGAAAGAGATAATTCATACTCAGTGGCAGACTACCAAGGCTTCTTATACTACATGTAATGACCACACATAATGGATTTCAGAATAAAAACTAATTGCCTCATCATGCAACCCAGAGACAATAACAATCCCTAATAATTAAGAAAGGGGAGCAACAACTCATTTTACAGTACTTAATATGAAGGGTTGGAGGATACAATTACCAAGAATTCTCACTTTGGTTCAGTAAATAATAGAGGGCAAACATGTAAGAGTAACCTGATTTTTCAAAGAAACGTGTACGCATAAATACTCACATGCTCACAGACACACACAACCCATACTGAATGGCATAATTGAAATCAATTGGCCTGCTCACAGGGTCTATCATTTATTTACTCTGTGGTTTCTCTAAAATGGTCTTGTAGCAAGATTGGTCTGAAAGCAGTCATCAAATGCATTTATGTTCATTACAATGATGTAGAATACCTCAGTTTAGTTTGGCTACATTAAGTTAAACATACACATAAATCTGGACAATCAGAGCTTCAGGGCAGAGGGTGGTGCTTTCAGATGAAGTCATTTGACATAAGCAGAATAATTCATCCTATGAAACAAAAAGGAATAAGGTGAGAAACATATATTTAAGAGAAATTACTCTTGGGAGAAAAAAAAGCCAACAAGCTCATTACTTTCTGTTTATATTTCTCCTGCACCCTTATCTACTTCATTCTTTGGTAAGTACATGTTTAGATACCATATATGCCAAGAAAAATGAAAGTATGTTATTCTCTTTGCTTTATATTACAAATCCCTAATTTCATAAACCAGGAAAGCTTCCTCTTCTCTCACTCCTCTCCAACAGGACACATCTTCTGAGTAGCAAAATGGAAGCCAAATTTAGTTGCCATTGAATTTCTTATGGACTTCCTGTGCACCTGTCTCAGCAGAGAACCTCTGATGAGAAATGAGGCTGGAGTTTTGGAAAACAATCACATCTCCTCTCATATGGAGAGCACACATGAATTAATGCATCTGCCAAAGACATAGATTGAATACATTTGTCTTCTATCAGTCATAAGCTATTAATCATAAACAACCTGGTCTCAATTTGGCCTATTAGACAGTCGTTTAAGTTGCTGGCTTTTTTTCCTTCTTCTCACCATTTTCTTACAAAAACAACCTGAAAGTGCTATACTTATACTGGTAGATCTGCAGTAATGCAGCAGCCCTTTCTAGCCTGGGCAGTGTTACAGTGGCATCGCGAGAACACCATTATATGTGTGTTTACATACTTATCAGTAAAAGAGATTCCTATGCTGGAAAGGCAATAGATTATAGAGTGATCATATTTACGTGACCATCCTAGTCAGGCTATATTACTTAAAATACCAGTATATCAGCATATAGGGAAATAAACCTTATAGGGTTTGGTAGTTCAATACATTGATATAATAAACCCTGGATATGCTGTAGCTGTCACAATTGCAAAGAAATATGCATCAGCTTAAACCACTTCTGTTGAAGATCACATTTCACTTCTCAAGAGGACTGGTTAAGCATATGCACATGGCCAGTCAGTGCAGCTCATGAAAAGTGGCTTCTGAGTATATTATGGGAGCTAGGTTGTTAAAAACACTCAATTGCATGTGCCTATCTTTCATTAAAATTTCATGGGAACTGTCAATGCCAGCTTTTTGTTTCTGTTCCAGTTATGAAGAAAACTTTGCCAGTGTACTTTGTAGCTAACCAGCATGAGACTTTCAAGTTTTCAAATTACTAGAATCGACATCTCCAGGTAGTGCGATAGCACTGCCAGCAGATGAAAGCACAGATGCTTAGTGGTGGCTGCTTGAATACATTATTTATTAATTTTGCTCACGGTCATGGAGCAGTTATCATATTTGTAAGGCCAGGACAAAGTACTTTTCTGGCATTTTTTGTTGTCTTAACTGGGTATTTTCCAGGGAGTTCAGTTCCATAGTAACAGCAATGCCCAACCCGAAAGGACACCTAAGCTGCAACGAGAAGAGCTGAGATCCATGAATAAAAATGGCCAGGTTTAAACTATGGACCTACATCTTTAGATCCTAGAAGACTGGTATGGATCACAACCAGTGCATCTATCTAATCTATCACAACTAATGTTACACAAAGATGAATAAGGGACTGGAGAATCTGACATATGATGGGAAGCTGAGAGAGCTGAGACTGTTCAGCCTGAAGGATCTAATCAGTGTGCATAAATACCTTATGGGGAGAGCAAAGAAGATGGAGTTAAATTCTCACTGGTGCCCAATGACCTCTTATTGCCTCTCAAGAGGCAATGGGCACACATGGAAATACAGGGAATCCCACTTAAACAGAAAAAAAAAATCTGTGTGAGGGTGAACAAACACTGGAGTAGGTTGACCAGAGATATTGTCGTGTCTCTATCCTTGGAGATGCTCAAAACTCAGTCCACAGTCCTGGGCAACCTGCTCAAGCTGACCTTGCTTTGAGCAAGGAGGTGGACTAAATGATCTCCAGAGGCCTGCCAACATTGGCTGTTGTGTGATTTTGTGATTTCACATTGACGTGCTTCAAAGTGAGAGTTAATTTGTCTCTGGAGCTTGAAAGATTGTTACACTTTCTTTCCCTTCAGTTACCTTCTCCTACTTTGAACCTTTATATCGGTACTCCTGTTTGTCCAGCCTGTGGTTATTTCCCTCTACTCTCCCACGGACTTCAAAGAAAATTAAACGATGCTTAAAAGGACATAATGCTAAGGTGTCAAGGATGCCCACTGTTTCCAATGAGGAAATCAGTGCAAATGAGATACTTATCCCACGTGGGAATTTCTGTGAATTCAGCTGTATTCCTAAAATTTTTTTTAAACATTTTTAATCCATACATATATCCTGCCTTGATAGTTTGCTAACTCAAATCAAATTCTTCTGTGGTTAAAAATTTTTTCCCTTTGTGGACCTGCAGCTTTAGTCACAGAATTTATTCTATTCACTACTTTCTCAATTTCTATATTATCTGTTGTGATCAAAGTTATCTTTTTAAAGATCTTTTTTACAAGCCCTTGTTAACTTTATTACATTGATTCCTGTTTTCCCTCTTTTCCTCCCCATCTATCCCTATCTAGATTTTCTTACTGTTTCTGTTTCCCTGTCAAAGTAGAATTTCTTTAATAACCACAAGACCCCTTTAAACATGAAAAACCCATCAACATGAAAGATTACAGAACTTCTCCCTGGATTTCGGCAGTAAAAGCTGAAGTTGTAGTATAGCAAAGTTAATTTTGATTCTGACAGGAAGCAGTTCAAGGTTTTGAAGATCTTTGTATGAACTGATTACATGTCAAGTAATTGTGAAAAATTAACTCTAAAACCCATGAATAAGAAGATACTGTATGGTCTCATTATATATACATGTACTAGCACAAGAGAGTGAACATATGATTATATATATAGATATACATAATATGAATCTACATATATACTTTGTTCATATATAAACACACAAATACATAGCCACGAATATATATATGCATACTTCTCTCAGTTCTAATCATATTCATTGATTGTGGTAAATGTGGCCATTATTCCCCTGTAATGAAAACACCTCTGATTAAAAGGCAACACTGGATACTGCCAGACTTCTCTTTACCATACTGTAGGTGGGAATTGATATACTTCCATGATTAAATTTGTCCTCAGGAAAAAACAAAATATTTGTTCTTCGTTAGCATTTATGTTATATGAGATCCCAAAATCCAATCTCAGGAACAAATAAGGCATTTTCACTCATCGCTTGAGATGCAATGGGTTTGTGAAATGGATTGTAAGAAATACAAATTAAGCAAAAGCTATGAAAAGACATAAAGAGAGGGAAAAAAATCCCAAACAACTGATAAGAACACCAGTCCTCTTTGGCAGAGTGCTCTCCTGTTAAAACACACTGTGCAGGGCTTGAAGTCACCACCCTGACTGCACTCAGCTGGCAGCAACTATGAGTCCCTGCAGCTGAATGCCTGTGACTTTTTCATAATTTATCTGAAACTGACTACTGTTTTAAAGTGATTTTTTGTGGTCCATGGCTCCCATCACAGATTCACTCCACTAGCTTATCTTCTACCCTTAGCAGAGAGGGTGATTTGTGGCGGGATAAAAACTGACCAGTTACTTTAGCCCTGAAGGTGTTTTTCCAGACCACATTGCGAGGGTAGCATGGCGAATTTTTTATGGCCAAGCATCATTTCAGACATAACATGTTCAGTCTGCAAGGCTGTTAATCCATCCACTGTCATAAGCAATGTGTTTGCTTAATTATGTTCCCAGACAAATAAAGATCTCAGTTGGCTGAGTTCTCATCCCGTCCTCTGAGTGGGCACCCCCTCCCCTTTATTAATGCTGGAAAAGCCCTTAAATATAGCTAGGTAGTCAAAGAGTCATTTACTGAAAAATTCAGGGGACTTCATCCCAGACCACATGTCACTCAGAGTACTAATGAAAGATTGAGCATGGAATCAAAGATGGTGTGAGTCATAAAATAAAATACCCTGGGAAATTTTAATGTTTCAATGTATGCCTTACTTCTCATGAGAACCTTGCAGAAGAATATGAATTTTAAAAATAAATACTGTCAAAGGGTTGCTGAAACATTTATTTTCCAGGAAAAGGCAGTCTTCTTAATTTATTATATAGTACATGATATATTGTGCCATATTGAATAGAGGGTGATATATTGATAGAACTGAAAAGTCTTAACAAGGGAAACAGAAATAAAAATAAAGTTTTTTTTCCATGTCATCAGAACAGCTCCTTGGAAAAATTTACTCCAGAGGATTTCATTAGAGCTGATTTATTAACTCGAAATGTTTCAATATCAGCGGAATTGTGTTTTCCAGTGGAAAAATTTTCCTCTTTTTTTAGTCTCGCCTCTTCAGTATTTGGTTGAACCTGAAAGCATAATGCTCAACCTTTTCTTCCTGAAGGGAAATGCTCAAGTCCCAGACACATTTCATTTGGTTAAACTTAGAGATACTTGTAATATATCTTAGCACATTGTATACATTCCTTGTTAGAAAGTTATTGAAACTAATTTTTTTTTTTAACCATTACTGAAGACTTTTTACTTAATAAAACTCCACTCAGTAACTTTAAGCACTACCTTTCCTGTCTCAATTTTATGTAAGTTTTGCACACGTAATTTCTGAATTTCTTGAAAAACTCCACATATTCAGAGTTCAAGCTACTATTTCTGCTGCCTGCCATTGATATACATTTTCAAATGGAAAATTAATGCCATGTTGCTAAATGTCTCCTTTCTTCACACACCCATGAAATATTGATAATATGTCCTGAAGAGGTCAGACCTTGTTCCTATGCAATATTTCTTCTATGAAACTGTCAAAAATTCTTTTTTCTTACTCTGTGATCTCATTGGTAGTCTCCTGGACTGGCTATTCATTTTTTTATGCGCGAATACTATTTCCTCTTAGTAGACACTGTTCAACTCTCATGCAAGGGCAGGCCTGGCACACAGGTGAGGGAGGAAAAGCCCTTCGAACAAATTTTTCACTGGCTTGCTTCCCTCAGCTGCTTGTTGCCATCACCACAACACGTTTTGTTTTACCACTGGCTCAGCATTACCTGTGGCACTGCACTGACTGTGGGGTAATTGAAATGAAGAGTTATTCTGGAGAGGGTTCTTCTTTTAACCATTTCTGTGATGTGCAGTATGGACCCATAAATGCCTCCTTCCTTCACAGCACTGAGGGGTGAGGGAGAGGAATCAGCAGGGGGATGGATGGGAGATGAATGAAGCTTCATAAGCCAGATTCGCTCCTGGAACCTGGCTGCCCTTGAAATGTGGCTTCAGACAACTTTGCTAATATTATGGTACTTGATGGTTTGGAAGAATAAGGGCTATATGTCAGTTAATTTTTATTTTTGTGCTTGACAATTGTTGAGTAGGATGATACAAGGTAAATCAACCAACCAACCCTGAATGCTTTGTCCAGACCTGATTAAAATCAAACAATTGTTGGTAAAATCAAGGGGATCTGATGAACTTTTGGAGAAAGTAGAAGGGTCTAGTGAAAGGGAGGAATGCAATGATAACAGAAATAGCTGACCAAGGGAGACATAAGAGCCCTCTTGAACCTGATATGAGATTCCCTCTTAGCTGCAAGAGGACAGATATCACACCGGGTTCTGCTCCTTGCTCTGAAGCAGAACTTAATTATGCTGGCTTCTATGTCTTCATTTATGACTTTTCAATATAATTCTCTACATGCTTTCAGAAATTTAAAAAGAGAATAAGGGTGTGGATACAACTCCTCAGTCATGCCAGAGAGCTTCATAAAACAGCCGGAGGTGACTGGCTTTTTATCGCCTTCCTTGGTCCTCCAGGTTTAGTCTAATGTATCTGTGAAGTGCTTGTCTGTCTGTTGTCAGACATAAAGTATTTTACCCAATACATTGTAACTCTGGTTTGGACTTTTTAATAGGTAAAAAATTAATTAATAACTGGACCCAAACTTCACAGTTGCCTAAGGACTAGTTTTGTATTGCATAGAAAGAAAGTAATGGGACTTTCCAGAGAGAAAGGACAAAAAATAAGTGGCTGGAGACTGAAGCCAGGCAGAATCAAAGTAGAAATTAGGTACAAATGATTAACAAATGAATACATCAAATATCTTGTATTATGAATTTGACCTCTATTGGCCTCCCAAGTTCTTCATGTAGGAAACATTTGTAAATACAATACTAGGAAAAAGAGATTTGGATTCATTAGAACTTGAAACTTTAACATAATTAATTGCAATTTAGAAGACTTTAGAAAAAAAGAGGAAAACCAAAACAAGAAAACCCAAAGTGCTAAAAAACATTTTCAAAAAGCTAATTTTGTGACAAAATAGTCTGAAATGACATGCCGAAATCTGTTTGCCTGTCAGCTCTGCTGCTATGTCACTTCCAGATAAGCTATTAGCATTCTAGCGCCTCATCCTAGCACTTACTTTCATACAAAATTAGCCCTGCATACAAGATGTACACACATGTCTTTTTGTGACATAGCAACGCTGATTTAAAAACTGGAATTCACAGTAACTGGGCATAATGTAGTCTTTACAATACTCCAGAGTCCTTGAATAAAAACAAAAATAAATGAGGAAGAAATGTAAGTGAAAAGAAACAACTTTTTCTTCAGATGGTCTGCATTTCTAATTGAAAATTTTGGCTGTCATTAGTTGGCAGGAGCATTGAGCACACAGTGTGAAACGTCAATAAATTAGTCTAAGAAATGCTTTACTGCAGAAGTTGATGGACACAATCATTTTTTTTCATATTCTGATTGTTTACCCATTTCAAAGCCCTTTCTAACACTTTAGTGATACAAGTCCATCACACTGATTGACAAGAGTCTAATCAGTTCAGGTTCCAAATTAGGAGATAGAGGGGAAAATTTGTTAGTGTGCATATCCCTTTCACATAGCTGGTAGCAACCCCATATTTTGCTGAAGAGAAAAGATATGTTTTATTCTGCAACACTAACAAGCTGTACCAAGGGTATTTTAATGGCTTGGAAAATGTTAGCAGTGTACAAGAAGAGACAAATTAAAAACAAGCCTTACAAAACCTACCTGAATCTTGTTGACACTCCACACTCATCCAGTGCTGTTTTATGTAACAATTCATAATCGTTGTATTTTAGACTATTTTGTGCTTAGCCTCAGAGGAATTCTCTGATGACTTCTTCAATACAAAATGATTGTATTTATTTAGATGGTGACTCTTCTGGGAAGAAAGACTGTCTCTAATCACGTTTCCTTTACTGGGCCTGGCACAGTGGATTTTGTCTTGATTGTGTTGTAATACAAACAAGTAACGTATTTTAGAGGCAGAAGGTGCACTGTAATCACCCACTTTGATCTGTAAAAGAAGATGGCTGGGGCTTAGGAGGATCCAAGTCCTGCTTTGCAAATGTGAACCAAGCAGTGTAAGGACTTTAACAGCTTCCTACATAACAGTTATTTACCACTAACAAGCAGAATACTAATCCTTTTGCATTCATTCCACAATATCAAGCCAATTGCTAATAATAACGAATAATAGCAGAAGCAAGTGAAATATATTTAATTTTCTTTAATTTTGTTCTTTTCAGAAACACAGCATTGGTTTTATATGCAATTTGGTGGTTACATTAAGCTACATTTTCAACAGGATTGAGATTAAAACTATGCAGCCAGATGTAAGAGGAGAGTCTTTATTTGATGGGTTTGTTGATAAAATGAAAGAAAGCTGAACTCAGGGGTTTAGGAATTCAAGGTCTTTTGGCATGGCCAAGGGCTTGTTCTATATCATAAAGCAATTTTTTTAGACAACCTTTTGTTTCCATTATCTGTACACAGCTTCTCTCTGTTTGATTTTATTACTTTCATCAATTAAGTCCTTAAAGATCACAGCTTTAGATTAGAAAGTAGTCCTGAAGTTACTGAAATGCAAGGTTTTGAGTGGAGAAGCACCTGCTTTGTGGCTTTCATTGGAGTTACTCTTTAGCCATCTGAAGAGCAAGAAACGTCTCTTTAAAAAAAAAAAGAAGAGAAATGGCCAACTCAACATTTGTACAATCTTTTCCCTGTTATATCCTCCATTCAAAAATGTTTCACCAGACCCTGATCCTTAAACCATATTAATCAGTGAAAATTCAGTGATGCTAAGAACCTGGACTTAACAGCAGTTGAGATTCAGGCCTGGGCTCTTTATATTACAGAGGCCATATCTACAGGTCCATTGGTCTCAACCCACAGAGTGAATTACTGCTACAGAGGAACAAATGTCCATACTGTGTATGATACAGGGGGTTTACTTTGGGTTAGTTTTTCCCATAAACTGGATACCCAGTGGCAGCTGGCATAGAGTAGGGATGCTGCTGAAGGGTTGGTGTTCAGCAGAGTGCTGGGTGCTGCTGGTATAGTTTCATCCTAAATAATTCTAGTTTAGGTGCTCCAAGACTACACCAATATGCAGACCAAAGCATATTTGGGTGAGATGACTGGGAAATCTGCTATAAAAACATAGTTCTAATATGAATAAACATGAATTAATGGTATCAATCAACACAGTAGATCTAGAGTGTTATCTTAGAGTACGTAAATTGACCTTAATATTGAGACATGTCCCTTCAGGACTGCACCAGATATATGTGTTATTCTAATCATGAATATTTTTCAGAGGGCCATTTTGGTCCACAGCCATACAAAGATAATCTGCTTTCAGCATTCTGAGCACTTTTTTAAGCAATTATTTGCTCACTTATGAAACTCTAATTTTAATATTCTTCAAGGATATTAAACATGAAATACAACAATGATGTGTTGCCTCACTAGGGGTGCAACAATTAGTTTCAGGTTAAGACTTGGGGTACCCGTTTAGATGCCTAGAATTAGGTTACAAGATTATCAGCAATATCCTTAACAACAATAAAATATCCCCTTAGTAAATACTGTTTCACTGTGCTAAAGTCCTATTATAAGCAGAATGGATGTCTTTAGACTATTGTTGAATTCATCAAGTATGGTTTAAATTCCTTTAAGCTTTAAGTTGAGTAATAATAAAGACAGACTGCTTTGCCAAAACTAGACTTCCAAAACATGACACACCATGTGCCAACCGACATTTTCAAGCATTGCATTTTCTTTCCTAACCTAGAACAGCCAGAAAAGAAAGAGAAAAAGCCAAGCAAGGAGTGACAAATTAAAGATATTTTGAGGAAGCAGATATTTATGTACTTATAAAATATTCTGTCAAAAAAAAAAAAAAGTCCTTTCTAAGGCATCAGTCTAAACTTGGCAAAAGAATGACTACTGGTTTTATTTCTATTTCTGCAGCATCTGGGAGGTGTCACTGTTGTGTTAAAAAGAACACAGCCCTAAAACACTTTTGCTTTGCTGAGATGTTTTATCAGTAGGTTAGGGAAATTTACTGCTAAGCATCACACAGCTTATGCAGAAGATCTAAATCTCTCAGCTGTCCTAACAAAGCTTAGCTTCATGGTTCAGAACGCAAAAAGACTGAGAAAATACATCATGGACAAAGGACAGAAATCCAGAATAGCATCTTGAAAACAAGAAGATAATTTTGTAAGAATACAGGGGGTGTGAGTTTTATTGTAAACATTTTGCAGAGGAGTCTTCATTTAAGAAATGTGCGGAAATATCTCAGGAGAGTTGAAAGTACCAATGCATCTGAAAAGTACTTACATAAGCCTCAGAGTGACATGGAATATTACCTACTGTTTTGACTGCAAGATCAAAGAAGCACAACAGGAAGACTTGTAAAGACTTTGTATGAAATACTATGGACAAAAAAAAAAAAAAGGAGACAAAGCTTTTAGTACCCAGGTATATAGAGGGATCATGAGGAAGAGCACAACAATCCCTTCTTTTTAGGTGAGGAACAGAAACAAAGGACAATATCCTTATAGGGGTACAGATATCAGACTGAATTGTTTCATTTTAGTTATGTACATATGCAAGAAATGTACTTTAAAATAATTTTTAAATACAATCAGCTTCCATTTTCAGTTCTTTCTTCTTACCAAGCAGGTCTGAGACACATCCTGATGCTTTCCTTGCAGCAGGTAAAAAGGGCAAGCAAGTGTACCTCAATATTCACCACAGCAGAGGCATGGAGGTGCTGGTGGCAAAGGATCTGAATACTTAGAGCAGAGATAGAACTTTAGATTTTAAGTATTTTAAGGCTCCTGGGGTGGCAGAATCAGAAAGCTAAACACCCAGGAAGAGGAGCTGCCTCAGGCTGGCATGTCAACTAGGGGGCTCCTTCTAGAGCCACCTACCTAGCAGGCAACTTCACACAGATAGAGGGTAGGAAACCTTGCGTGCAGGGCTAAGTCTCACGCTCATTCCCATGCACACCACCACCTCTCCTTCCCCCCACCCATGTAGGTTCCAGAATCAGCTCTGGTATAGGCACTTCTCCGCACTTTTACACCTTCACAATTCAAAAAGAGCAAGCCTTGTCAAGCTTAGGCACATCCAGGTTTAGGCAGCAGTTATGTTTATTTTGAAGGTTATAGTTTTGTTTTGTAGCCCTTTTGTTTTAGGCACTGAAGTTCTTTATTAGAGTCAGCATTTTATATGAAAGCCAGATCTTCTCAGTGCCACTCACAACATAGATTGTGATCATAGATATGCAGAAAGGAGTACATAAATCGGCAATCATCTCTTTTGCTCTCCAGATCCCACCATGCTAATACCGACTTCTGCCTGTATGGGAATGAGAAAGATTTTTACCCAAACCAGTGTATATATTTTGTGCTTGCACAGATCAGGAATCACAGAATCGTAGAGTCATGGAATATGCTGAGCTGTAAGAGGCCCACAAAGATCATGGAGTTCAACTCCTGGCCCTGCACAGGACCATCCCCAAGAGTCACACCATGTGCTTGAGAGTGTCATCCAGATGCTTCTTGAAATCTTGATGCTTGGTCAGGCTTGGTGCTGTGACGACTTCCCTGGGGAGCCTGTTCCAGTACCCAACAACCCTCTGGTTGAAGAACCTCTTTCTAATATCCAACCTAAACCTCCCCTGACACAACTTCAGGCCATTCTGTCGCGTTCACTGGTCACCACAGAGAACAGCTCAGTGCCTGCCCCTCATCTTCCCCTCATGACAAAGTTGTAGTCTGCAATGAAGTCTCCCCTCAGCCTCTCTTCTCCAGGCTGAACAGACCAAGTGACCTCAGTCACTCCTCACATGGCTTCCCCTCAAGGCCCTTCACATCTTCATTTCCCTCCTTTGGACACTCTCTAATAGCTTAATATCTTTGCTGTATTGCAGTACCCAAAACTGGACACAATATTCAAGGTGAGGCTGCACCAGTGCAGAGCAGAGTGGCACAATCCCCTCCCTCGACTGGCTGGAGATGCTTTGCCTGATGCCCCCAAGGACACGGTTGGCCCTCCTGGCTGCCAGGGCACTGCTGACTCAGGTTCAACTTGCCATTGATCAGGAANCTGGCTGCCAGGGCACTGCTGACTCAGGTTCAACTTGCCATTGATCAGGAATCCCAGCTCCCTTTCCATGGCACTGCTTTCCAACATCTCATTCCCCAGTCTGTAGGAACATCTGGGGTTGCCCCATCCCAGGTGCAGAATCCGGCGCTTTCCCTTGTTGAACTTCATATGGTTGGTGATTGACCAGTCCTCTCATTCGTTGATGTCTCTCTGCAGGGCCTCCCTGCCTTTGAAAGAGTCAACAGCTCCTCTGAGTTCTGTGTCATCTTCAAACTTGCTTAGTATCCCTTCCAGTCCTGTGTCCAAGACATTTATGAAGATGTTGTAGAGCACAGGGCCTAAGATGGAGCCCTGTGGAACCCCACTTTTGACAGGTCACCAGTCTGATGTCACCCCATTCACTATGACCCTCTGTGTTTTGACCTGTGAGCCAATTGCTCCCCCACCTCATGATGTGTTTATCCAGCTGTGAGCTGGATTTTGTCCAGAAGGATCCTGTGAGAGACAGCATTGAAAGCTTTACTGAAATCCAAGAAGTTTGTATCAACTAGCTTTCCTCAATCAAGTAGGGGGGTTACCTTGTCCTGAAAGAAAATCAGGTTTGATGAGCAGGACTTTCCTCTCATGAAGCTGTGTTGGCTGTGACTGATGACTACATTGCCCTTCAGGTGTTTTTCAGTACTTCCCAGAATAATCTGCTCCATAACTTTCCCAGGCACTGAAGTGAGACTGACAGGTCTGTAGTTTCCAGGATCCCCCTTGCCTTTTTGAAAATCAGGATAGCATTTGCCATCTTCCAGTCAGCTGGGACCTATCAGGATTCCAGGACTGCTCAAGAATCATCAAGAGAGATTTAGCAATGACATCAGCCAGCTCTTTGTGGATTCTTAGATGAATTCCATGAGATCCCATGGATTTGTAGGGATCCAGCTGGAGTCCACTCTGCATACATTTACATTATGCGGTAGGACAATTTGCTGGATTTTGAGCATAAACCTGTGAGATAAGCCACTAGCAGCTTTATTAAGGAAGAATTTTGCCTTACAGATTAATGCAAGAAGCAACCCAGTTTGAAACACTAGTGGATGGATTGTGGGAATAAGCATTTAAGTGCAGCTTGTTCAAGCTTTTGCTGGTATTTGGTGCTGAATAGAGCTTTTAGTGATAACTGTGGGAAACTTCAAATAATATCTATAAGAATTTTCCTGACAATGAACCTAGAGAAAATACCCTGGTATTAAAAGTTATTTTCCTTTCAAAATAGTCACACATTACTCATATATATTATAATGAGTAATGTAACTTCTTCGCTCATGAAAATTCATCCCTATATTTCTAACAGTTGAATCTGGACTCAAATTACAGGTGGCAAATACTGTTTTCAGTTATCATTTTTCATTGCTTTTCAGTTAGAAGTCTTTTATTCAACTTTATTGGAATGACTAAGGCAAAAATATGTAGGTGCTCAGAAAATGTATATGTTTTGCCTGTCACCCAAAGTGGAAGGAAAAAAGAAAGAAAAATTAAAAAAAAAAAAAGCCAACAATTCCAATTCAAATCAATAAGATATTTCTAACAGTTCAAACACGGGATTCATCTAACACACTTGCAGTGTGAGCATCTATCTTGGAGCTAGTTATCTTAGGCCTATTTTCCAATAAATTGAGTGAACTAAACACTTCTAAGGTGTAAAAATCCAACACATTTGAGATATCTACTTTAGGAAGAAATTAATTCACCCTTTATTCTTTCTATTGGCCATCAAATGATGTCATACCTTTAGTCTGATTAATTCTATTTTACATGACTAACAAAACCAAGCTCCATTGAATATAAGCAACAGCTAGTGTTTTATCTGAAGGTTCTTTGGTTGGGTTTTTTTGTGGGGTTTCTTGCCTTTCTATGAAACATTACACTTGTACCACAGCTAGTTAAATGCGTTGAAATATCTTCAGTGATTGTTCGGCTAAACCACAAGCAGTGGATGTAGGAATATTTTTGACTTGGATCAGACTAGCTGAACTTTGGGATTTTTTTTCTCTCTGTGATGTAGGGAATTAGCTCCTTTTTCTATACTCATCTGAACAGTTTTATTTGAGCTTTCCTGTTCTTACAAGTGTCCTCTGCTGTCCTTCGATCCTGGCCTTTTGCTGCAGTGTGTTATAGTTCGGGCTGGGTTTGCTCTTGTTTAGATGGTACTCTGGACTCTTGAAAGTGCAATGTAGTGATGAGGTGGTGGGACAAAGATGTAGATCCTCCCAAATTAGGCTTTTTTTGTCTAATGCAGCATACATAATGCTGTGTTTACACAGAGAACTGTATTTGAGGGGTTAGATGGTGTTCTTGAGCCCTCTGTTCCCATATTCCCACAAAAGTATGCAATACAGTCAGGCAGATTCTGATCCAAAAATTCACTCAGCTGCAAGCTCAAGAGTAGTTGGGTTGTTGTCAATAGCATGAACTAGAGCTAGGCACATGTTTGTCAAGGGCACATGAAGGTCAAGAGAGTATAAGATGGGGCTTTTCATAAGGAAGACATACTTATATAAGCATAGCTATTCTATGTCTTCTTAATTATTTGCCAGAAAGATTATACTTGGGCTTGAAGCTTATAAATTCTTCTGGAAATTTGGCTTATAATAATGTGGTTGTACAGTTTACACTTATTTTTTTCTGTTATTTTGACTAAGCTTCAGACCAAACCTTAAAACCTGCTTTGCCATAAAGAGATCACAAATTGCACCTGTTTATTCATTATGTTAGACACTCAACATTAATAAGCCTGACAATTTTTTTCTATCATTGATTATTCTGATAAAAAGAACATAGACAAGATGAAAGGGAAGGTTTACTTTCCTAAATTATCTATAGATGTTTGTATCTGAAAGTTACAATACCCCTTATTTCAAGTGGTATCCACAAGTATTTTTGTGCACCAAAGCTATATTCTTATGCTTTTGCCTTTTTTTATGTCAGTTCTCTCATCTCTTAGGCAACTTTTAGAAAAACCTCCATGACTGAGAATATTAAAGTTTTCACCCAACAGCCAAACCAGTAAAGACGTCTGAAACGTGAGCGTTGGAGAAAAAACACCTTATCTCAGGAGGATATCTTTGACATGATAGTTCTATCATGTCAAAAAGTGGTTAACCCGTAGACTGAGGCTGACCATGATTTCTGAAACTGAACTGATTCAGCCTGGAAAAGAGAAGGCTCCAGGGGACCTTATCGTGGCTTTCATTACTTGAAGTGGGCATACAAGAAAGCTGAAAAGCGACTTTTTACAAGGGCATGCAGTGACAGGACAAGGGGGAATGCTTTTAATTGAAAACAAATAGGGTTAGATTAGATAATAGGAAGAAACTCTTTTCTGTGATGGTGGTGAGGCACTGGAAAAGGTTACCTAGAGAAATTGTGGATGTCCCATCCCCAAAAGTGTTCAATGTCAGGTTGGATGGGGCTTTGTCCCAAAGAGGGTCTGTGGTTCTGTAATATTTTTATTGTTTCTGGAGGAATGGGCTATTTCTTTTATAGAAGACTTTTATATAAAAGATTTTTGGGATTCTTGCAATTTATAATTTGGGCTTCTGATTATACTAAATTTAGGTGATGTTTTAAGACGTTTAAGACTTCACTTTTTCTTGTCTTATGAAGTAAATAACCCTTTTTTTGGTTAGCTATGAGCATCAAGAAAAAATTACCCTTCCTCTTTTAGGGGAAATTAACTGTTACAGTTTCTCCATGTTTTCTGAGCTTCTTATATATACACGGTCCAGTAATCCTGTATGTGGATCTCTTGCACTTGGTTTTGCAAAGGGAATTTATATTTTGCTTGAAGCCTTGCAAAACTGTAGTAGTTTAGATACAGAGATTTCCATTCACACACGAGAAATACACATTATTTTATTAAGAGCTTGCACTTCCATTTCAGATAGAACTGATTTGTGTGCCCATTCTTTTTACCTCTTGTAACCAATGCATTTTTAACTCTAATATACATCATATGGATGGAGGCTGACTTTCTGCTTTAAGAAGTAGCTATTTTTTTCAGCTGCAGTCTGAGACAATCATCATCTTTTATTGAGCTGCAGTGCTTGTTCTTCCTCAAGTATTTCCAGTATTGTGATCCTGACCTCAAGTCATGACACTTTGTCACCTTTTATGTATTACTCTTACAAGGAATGCAAGCTCAAGGGGAAGTTAATTGCACAAGTCAGGCTCATAGGTAGAATTGAAATAAGGGTTTGCAAGAGAGGGAATATGACTGAACACAGCAGTGTGGTTACATAAACATCACTAGTAGGTGGTTTTTTCCCCTATTCCTACTTTGCAGACCAATTAGTAGCTTCTAGTTCAGCTAATAATCCGTCTTTCAGAAGGATTTTCTGCAACACTGATTTTCTGAGAAGGTTCTTGTGCATGGAAGTTTATTTTGATAGACCGTGAATGTTCTTTTGGTTGCCTGGATTTAATTTATTTTTACTTAGTTTTGGTACCCTTCACTAAATGCTATTTCTTTGAAATTAAACATGAATTATGAGGTAAACATCTCCAACAACTCCAAAGCTCACTGATACATTCTCAATCCATGTGATTAACATTTTCTGGCAACATTAGGATATGCAATGCGGTTTATATCCAATCAAATAAACATATTATCTTTAGAATCAATCCAGAGCGTTCTGGCTTTATAAGTATTAGACAAATTGGATAAATTAAGTAAAACCAACATCCGTTAAACAAATTTTACATTATCGTTTTCATGCATTATGAGCATAAAAATTCACATAACTTGAAAGCAAGCTAGATAACATAAAATTTAAGTTTTATTTGCATTTCCAATTCTTTGTCTTGCTTCACCTCAAAAAACTAGGAGGCATTTAGAATACGGGCAAGCATTCCCTTTGCAGTACCATTCCTAATGCTTCCAATGGGATAATGTAATTTACGGTGGTAAAAAATGATAGAAAGAAAGCAGGAAGTAGTGGACTTTTGTCTCAGAAAGAATATTTAAATTATCTGATATAATGAAGACTGTAGATTAAATTGTTTCATTCCTAAAACAGGAATGAAACATGTTACAGAATTATTCCTAGAATCCCATAACTTTAAGCAGACTGTTGAGTTGAAGAGGTGCTATTTCTAAAGAAAAGTGAATATTTAAGAGTCTATTAAAAATAATAACATGTCCTGCTGATACATGTAGTGAGTTGAACAATGCTTGCAAAAACCTGTCTTGTGTGCCATAAACTGATTACATGCCTGTTTACTCAGTGGATTGGCCAGTGCAGTAAGTCTCTGCCTGCATTTATTGTGTTACTAGCACCTGGAAACAGGTTCTTCCCAAACTGACGGAGGTGAGCCTTCTGCCGGGCTTCTGCAGATGCAGGTCTGTAATACTAGAGGCCATTCTTCCAAGCACACAAGTGTTTAGGTTAATTAAAGGACACTGGTTTAGGTAGTATTTAATTATTAAAAATGAAAAGGAACTACTTCATTTCCACTGTGACATGTCAAACATTTCTAATACAGAGGGTTTAACACTTCTGATTTGGTAATTGCAGGCCTGATCATTCAGTATTCCGTTTACCTCATCGGGTCATGCCACTAGTGCCAACAGAGATATGGGGGGTGAAACTGGTGTAAGAGAGAAGAGCTGGTACCATAAATTTAAAAAAAAAGTATCCCTATGTGCTCAATGCCCAAAGTGCTCAATGACTGCTATAAATTTCAGCTACTTTGTTTTCTTTTAAGTAAGGTTTCTCTCCTGCCTGTGTTTTATGAAGTGAAATGTGGTCACTTAAAGCCATAAGACTGGAAAAACAGAAGACAAACTACATGAAAACCAAAAACACTGGGTTTTAATTGTCATTATTTTTAAAGTGTTCAGTGATTTTGAGAACAAAAGTTGATGGCAACTCCTGCTACTGTAGTTTTGAAAGAAAAACAACTCTGAAAGATTTGTAAAATTTTCTCTGCAAACTTTCCCAATTTTAAAAACTTGTATATGTAACTTGAGTAATGCCAATCTATGATACATATTATGGCATATTTTTTTCTTGGTACATATGCATCTATTTCTGTATTCACTTTGCTTAAGAATATTTCTGTATGTGTATTTCATCCTTTATTCTTTAGGAAGATCTTCTGTCCAATCTGTGTCTGTATACACACCTGCTACACATTAAGTCAAAACAAATATAGGAAAAATGAAAAGAAAGAGTTAA
Organism: Cephalopterus ornatus; assembly: GCA_013396775.1. NCBI lineage: Eukaryota > Metazoa > Chordata > Aves > Passeriformes > Cotingidae > Cephalopterus > Cephalopterus ornatus. The sequence goes on along the minus strand of VZRE01010445.1, from coordinate 303,055 downwards.
AGGTTCTAATGTACAATAGTTTTCAAGCTTCTCTTTGCTATTAAAATAACAGCAAAAGCTATCAGGTCAGGGTATGTTTTTATGTCTGTGCGTGTAGTCTGTATCTGATCTTTGCTCTTTCCTGAAAGGGTTTGGCTTAAATAACCCCAGTAGTACAAAATCTTACATTCAGAGTCTTCTATTTTAGTTCTCCTTTCAAGGGAATTACTGCAGTTTTAACCTGCCTCTTGCTCTCTTTCCCAGTGTAAAGCTGTGTGATTACAGAGGAAGGGTGATAAAACACATCAGCTCTGTCTCTCAATCTTCTTAAAAGCCCTAACAGATTTTAAAGATGAAAATTGGCAAATGTTAATTGTACATACAGAATTCATGCTGGGAAAATCTTCTTCAGGAAAAAAAAAAATAAACAAGGGAAAAAAGCTGAGTGCACAGCCGGACTGTTATGTAAGATGTTTATTTCCATCAAATCTAGCCCAGTGGAGACTATGCAGAAAATAGGCCAAAGCCACAGAGTTGTGACATCATAACATCACCAGAAAGGTCAAAGAAAACATTGGCACACTGAGAAATACTACTTTACAGTACTGGTAATTTTGTTCTATACCTAATACCTTTTTTTTCCTCCTACATATTGGAATAGAGCCTGATAGTGGTAAGCAAGCCTGGGCTGTTTTAAAACTTCTAAAGAAATATGTTTGTGATAGCACACATCAGCATAGGAACGTGGCTGTGAAAACCACTCATTGTTTTGATGACAAAATTAAAGCCAAG
>VZRE01010445.1:261542-302267 GCA_013396775.1 Cephalopterus ornatus | reverse complement strand
AGGGGGGGGGGGGGGAAGAAAAAAGTTAGATGGAAGATGAACAGTTGAAATGTATTTGCTGAAAATGTGATTTGGGAATTTTTTCTTAAAAAATTGAAACATCTTTCATACAGCTAACCTGAATGAATCTACTGATTCCTTAAAAAATTTAAATTCCTTTAAATGTCCTGAAACTTTTTTTTTTGGTTTAACAACCTCACAGATAGAAACACTTCTCCAGCTCTTTCTGTATTGCTGTCAGGCTCAGAATGGCACTGATGTTCTGTTCTGTTGTTGGAGAATTTATAATTTTCCCAGGCATCCCATTACATTCAAGTGAATCGCCTCTTCGCATGTGAGTTATATATACCCTAAGTACATTTATTCTAGATTTATTTTAGCTTTCATGCCTCTTCATATTTGGGGCTAGAATTAAAAAATCCAACTAAACAGCCAAAACAAAATCAGACAACTCTACTTACAAAAAGAATTAAGATGTATGCCTCAGTATAATAGTTTCTTACATCCTGGTTAATGCCCATTTTTTAAATTAAATTCATTTTTTTATATGCTGTATATAATGAAAGTGAATATCAGGGGCGTTTTAAGTGACCATATGTAGATATCTTGGCTTGAGTACAGAGGAAGGTGCTGTTAATTCATGTCTTATTCTCTGGTCTGTGTGAAATAACTTATTTCAAGAAAGGAGAGTACATGTTGCCAAGACACTAATGCCAGCTCATAAGAAACACCAGTGACCTGACAGCACAGGGAGGTCAGAAGAGGTGCATCAATTTTTTAGGCTCCAAACTGCTGCAGCTGGGGAGGTAGAGCCTCCCACGTGACTAAAACTTGGGATCTGCACTGTAGATGGTAGAAGTCAAGTGAAATATATCTTATTCCAAATATCCTTTTGTACTTCCATCTCTTCTGGGACAAGGAATCTACATGGCTTCTCACGTGGAAACTTCTTTCAGGCACATATTTTTGTGTGTTGTATGGTGCCTGTCACAATGAAGACTTCAAGGCTTCATTCCTATGGTGCAATATCTACCTCCTAGGAATCCTGAGCAAGTATCCTTATCTCAGGATATTTTCCAGTAGAAGATCTATCCAGCCCCAATTCTCAGTAATGTTTCTGGTTTTTTACATTGACCTCTGCGATTGACACGTATTTTTGAGTAAAAAAAACCCTCAACCTCCAAAGATTTTATTAATCTGAAGTTTAATTTACTGTGGTAAATTTTTATATGAGTACTTTAAGTCTTTTGGAGAATGCAACCCACTCCTGCTTCCGTTCTTGTTGATGGGCACTTAGACACATGAGATGATCCCCTCAGTCACCTTCAAGGTCATGGCTACAGGTCTGTGCTGCACAAACTAAAGGACCAGTTTGTGCTCTTGTGAGAACCTCAAGGCACATATTTGTGTTTGTAATTTTATACCACCAGCAGCACAGTTGTTGCAACTGAGGAATGGAATCTGTAGATAAGACTACAAAAATATTTCTTTCACTTCTGTGAAACTACCTGGCCTCTAAGTGCTAATGAGCGATGTCCTTTCTTCTCTACAGTGTGTAAACCACTGCCCTGGGCTGATGCTGGATTCTGAAGGCTGATGCTGGATTCTGAGGAAGTATCTTCAGCCTCCAAGTGCTTCAGACAGCTCAGCCTTTTCTTTCGCTGCACTTTTTCATTACAGACTAAATACATGTCCCACAAAGGTTAAAACTTTGCATGTCAAGAAAATAAGTTCTTGATTTACTGTCGTTTCCTTTAGCTCTGTCCCTTGGCTAACTTCCTGTGGGATTTATTTGATTAGAGTATATATGAGACAAAGCGGAATTGTAACAGGCATTTAAACAAAACCTACTTTGTCATGATTATTCAGTGATTTATAGCTGATATGCAGAGGACAAAGGAACACTAATTAAAAGAGGATAATTTTGTACATAAAACCTAAACAATCCTGATGCAATCAGAAGTAAACTGCTGTGTGTATTTTCTTTATTATGGTGGAATCACCAGTATCTTTGTACTGGGCTTTTCATAGGGATCCTTTTGATAACTGTTCTATCTTTTTAGCTTCCCTCAATCATTATTTTGCTGATCAAGTGAAATAACTGAACAATACAAGCATACTTCAAAGGCCTTATGTGTTGAAAGGCTGCAGATCTTTATGCTTTCTCTTTTAATTTTTATGTGTTTGGCAGTGAAAGCTGGGCCTGATAAAAGTGTTAAGAGGTTTCATTCCGTTATCTAGTGTTCCCTTTTCATCTACCCAACCTCTGCACATCATACAGATTAATGTTTCACATTAGAGAAGGCTCAATTTTTGGAGCTTTCACATGGTAGCTATAGATGAGATTTTCCAATATTGATTCTCTCTCCCCCCATGTCTTTTCTTTCCATGTATGAGTCACATCTGTCTGAATTATGAGCCAGCACATTTTTCTTGATCTGGAAGATTGCACTAGAATCACGTAGCACTGGACTTTGGGTTATTGATGAGGTTATTGACTTACTACACTGTAACCAGATATTTCTTCTTCTGCCAGAGACACCTCCATTCACAAATACCCATGTGGAGACACAGAATCTTCTCAGAGTGGGGAAACCTCTGTCTCTAATGTCCTTCAGAGCTGACAAAGACATTGTTGGACCACTTTTGACAGGAGGTGTATCGGTTGGGAAAGACAAAAATGAACCTGAGGTCTGTTTCAGGCCTTTGCTTCTATGATAAACAATTAGAAAAACCAAGTGCTCCATGAATACTGATACAAGTATAGTGATTTAAACGAGATCAAATTTGGGGAATCTTGGTCAATCTAACACAGTAGCATTCAACCTCATTTTAAAGTGCCTCTTTGTCAGTCAAATCTGAAGGTGACTTACCACATCATGAGTGAAAATAAAAAAGGGTTTTGATGGATTCTCATGGTTGGGGGCAGTGCACACAGGGGTAGAAAACAGGAGCATGTGGTATTGATTTGTCAGCAGCATGTTATGTTATTTACCAGAGCAATTTTTTGTCTTATACTATTATTTTAAAGGAGTCATGCGTGAGCCCTATCCTTTTAAGACAAGAATGTGTGCAGAACTATAATATTATAAAGCATGGAAATTATACACAGGAAGTGAGAGTCAATATTGTAGTATTTTAATGAAGTGGTTGTGAAGTATGGCTGAGAAAAATTAAAAAGACTCTAACATATAAGCTAAAATAAAGCAGTAGAGGTAAAACAGGTGCAGCTGAATGACAAAGACTCTTTCAAATAGAGTTGAAGAAATCTGGTGCATAAGGTACAGCAAGCAACAGAATTCCTACATGTAATTCACTTATTTCTCCTGAGGAACAGCAGTAAAGAAAACAGGTTAGCCTTGGAAGAACAGTCACCTTAATCTCCTTGCATGAAGAAAGACACGAAATGCAAGAAGGAAGGAAGCTCCAACTCACAAGTGCTGGATTGCCTTCCAGAGCTAAGGGTATTCCCCATGGACAGTATAGGACATGAACAAGAGGCAACAGTGCAAAGTCCCAAGAAAAGAAATCCATTTGTGTTACAGAACAAAACTTCTTCAGGATGAAGGTGGTCAAGCACTGGAATAGAATGCTTGGGGAAGCTATAGGTGGAGCCCTGAGCAAATTCACCTCACTTTGAAATTAGCATCACTAATTGGTCAGACTAGAGGTTGGACTGGAAACTCCAACTAAAAATCAACCTCAGCCTTTCTGTGGTTCAGTGTAGTTTTAGCTTAGATACTCTGCCTCGTCCAAAATCTTCTCTTTTTACAATAGTACTGTAAAAAAAAAAAATTTGCCCTTGCAGCAAAATGTCTAACAGCATCCTGGGCTGCATTAAGAAGACATATGGATCAAGAAAGATGATCCTTCTGCTCAACTCATTGTGAGAGACTGAACTGTTAATGACTCAAACAATTGACCACTTGCAGTAACTACCCAGGTGCAGAGGGCATACACACACATCACTGGAGGCTACAGCTGGATGTTGAACAAGATAAAGGAACAGGCTGATAAGAGGCAAATCCTGTGAGTTGAGATAGTGCCTCAGTGGCTCAGGGAGTGAAAACTCCCCTCCAAAGAATTACTGGAACATGTTAGATATTAGCAAGAAATTCTTTACAGAGAGGGTAATCAGACACTGGAATGGGCTGCCCAGGGAAGTGGTGGATTGTCCGTCCCTGGAGGTATTTAAGAAGAGACTGGATGTGGCACTTAGTACCATAATCTACTAACTGTGGTGGTAGTGGATCAAGGGTTGGACTTGATGATCTCAGAGGTCCCTTCCAACCCAGCTGATTCTATGATTCTATGATCTAGGGAATGAGAGGCTGGAGAAAAGTGCTGCAGAAAGCGACCTGGGGGTTCTGATTGATGGCAAGTGAAATATGAGTCAACAGTGTGCCCTGGCAGCCAGGAGGGCCAGTCATGTCCCATGTCCTGCTAAGCACAGCATTGCCAGGCAGCTGAGGGAGGGGATTGCCCTGCCTTGTTCACCAGCTCTGGGCTGGTATGGCCTCGCCTTGAATATTGTGTGCAGTTTGGGGCATCACAATATAAAAAAGACATTAAGCTATTAGTGAGCATCCAAAGGAGGGTCACAAGGAAGGTGAAGGGCTTGAGGGGAATTCTTATGAGAACCGTCTGAGGCCATTTGGTTTGTTGCGCCTGGAGAAGATGCCTCATTGCAGTCTTCAAAATCATTATGAGGGAAGCAGAGGGGCAAATACTGATATCTTCACTCTCAGGATCAGTGACAGGACTCAAGGAAGCTGAGTCAGGAGGTCTAGGTTGGATATCAAGAAAAGGTGTTTCACCCAAAGGGTGGTTGAGCACTGGAACAGGCTCCCCAGGGAAGTGATCACAGTATCAAGCCTGCCAGAATTCAAGAAGCATTTGGACAACACTCTCCGGCACATGGTGTGACTCTTGGGGTGTCCTGCATAGGGCCAGAAGTTGGACTCAATGATCCTGATGAGTCCCTTCCAACTCAAAGGAAGTGACCTACCTGGAGTCTACTTCGAATCATGAAAAGTATTTGACACTGTCCCATCCTTGTTTCTAAACTGAAGAGACATGTATTCGATGGATGGACGAATTGGTGGATAAGGAATTGGCTGGCTCTCTGAGAGCTGCAGTCAACAGTCACTGGCTCAATGTACAGCTGGAAAACAGTGATGAGTGATATTCCTCAGGAGTCAGTATCGAGACCGGGGCTATTTAACATGTTTGTTGGCAACATGGATGGTGGGATTGCGAGCACCTTCAGCAGGTTTCGCGACAACGCCAAGCTGTGTGTTGTGGCTGACCCACTGGAGGGACCTTGACAGCCTTGAGAGGTGGGCCTGTTCAAACCTCATGAAATTCTACAAGGCCAAGGGCAAGGTCCTGGATCTGCATAAGGGCAATCCCAAGCACAAATCGAGGGACAAGCAAATTGAGCCAAGTCCTTAGGAGAAGGACTTGGGAGTGTTGGTTAACAAGAGGCTGGACATGATTTGGCAATGTGTATGTGCAGCTCAGAAAGCCAGCCATATGCTGGGCTGTATTGAAAGAAGTGTGACCAGCAAGTTGAGGGAGGGAATACTGGCCCTCTACTCCGGTCTCATGAGATCCCAACTGTAGTACTATGTTCAGTCCTGGGGCTCCAAACATAAGAAGGATATGGAGCAGTTGGAAGGGCTTTTTAGAAAGGCATAGGACAAGGCGGAATGGCTTTAAACTGGAAGAGGGTAGGCTTAGATTAGATATTAGGAAGAAATTCTTTACTGTGAGCGGGACAAGGCACCAAAATAGGTCGTCCAGAGAATCTGTGGCTTGACATCCCTGGAAGTGTTCAAAGCTAGGTTGGATGGACCTTTCAGCAACCTGGCCTAGCAGAAAGTGTCCCTGGTCCTTGCAGGGGGGTTGGACTAGATGACTTTTAAAGGTCCCTTCAAACTGAAACCATTCCATGATTTTATGACTGTTTTGAAACAATACAGAGGATAAAAAGACAAAATAATAGGGGAATTTATGAGCTAAAGTAACCATTCTTTAGACAAAACTCCTGGACAATGCACTAATATGATAGAAATGCTAAGCTTTTGAAAGGTTTTTGAAACAGGTCATACAACAAATGTAAAATTATATCACTTATATATATCCTATATATATTTTATATATATATATCACTTATATATCCTATATATATTATCTATCCTATATATATTATATATAGGAATGTGATACTTCAGAAAATCTAGACTAAGGTTATAGTTTTCTATTAAAGCTGAAAGACTTCTAGTATAATTTTCATAAAGCCATATTACTTCTCTACAGAAGACTCTTGGCTGCTCACATTATTCAGACCCTCAACAGTAGTGTTAACATTCATTTTTATTGTTATTATTTTTGTCTTACTTTCATTGGTTGAAAAAAATGAAACTCACAATAACAATAAACTTAATTCAGAGTTCTTGTATCTAGTTACTAGAGCATGCCTTGTATCTGTCATGGTCTTTTAGGCCTCAGAGAACTAGCAAATGCTTTTAGCCTTTGTGACTCCTTATGGAGAATACATACATTACTGTCTGGTTTTATATACTCCCCATAGGAGTGCAGTTCTTTTCTTACTCTTTGGTATTCTCTCTGATAGCTTTTAGCATAACAGCTAAAAACACTATTTAACTTCAATTCTAGTGCAGGATGGCTATCAAAGATCAGAGTCAAAAGAGTTAGGGTTTTTAAAAATATGATTGGTATAAAAACTTTCAAAAGTGAAGTAAAATAAATTGAAATAAAATAGAATAAAATAAAATTAAAAAAAATCCACCCACTGTTCTAAGAGATCATCTGAAAGCATACTTACTATGTTTGACAGATACTTGACAGTCAGGAAGGTATGTGATTATCTCATTGGTGGAATTACACATGAAGTGCATCATCCTGTTGTGTAAAACTCTTCTGACGTGCTTCCCCAGGCACAAAGTATAGAGCCTATTTGCCAGCCAAGCAATTGCTGTAAGTGAATTTCAAGCTTCACTGTGCTTGGTATTGGAGAATATTTGAGTGCTGTATATGCTGTGGTTTAGCTGGTCTCTGCCTTTCCTTTCTGAGGAATTCTGACTTTAAGCGTCTTCCACTAAATCTAAACTGCTTCTTACTTTCTCTAAGAGCAATATGTAAAAGCAAGTTACAGTTGTGTCGTGTTTTCACAGCTGATAATTCTCTTCTTCTGCAATTTCAAAACTCACATGAATCCAGTGGTTTTCTCCCTTATTTATGTTTACAGAAAACCAGGTATGCCAATGATCATACAATGCACAGCAACTGGAGAAAAAAGATTCAGACTATGTAACGGCTGCTCATTCTTCACTTTGATGTTTGTCTAACAATTGTCAGTTAAGTAGAGGAATTTGGTATCCATCTCTTTCTTCCTTTGTATTATGCAAAGCTCTAAAAATCTAATAGTTATGGTTAAACAGAGAGACTACATGGAGCTTCAGCAGGTGCTATGAGATTTTCTGCTATAAAACTGCACTTGTTCAGGAGGGCTTCAGTTACATTTTAGCATGATGCTATTTATGTGCATTTATTTCTCCTCTAAAACTTTGCAAAGGGCAAACTAGGTAATGTGATTAAGTAGCTGAACACACTAAAGGTTCCAAAAACTAGGTCATTATTGAGATTAACGACTGGATTAAAAGGATTTAGGAGAGTCGTAGGATTTTGATTTGCATATTACTCCAAAGACCTTTGACTTATGTAAAGCCTCCTTTTAAAGACTATCAAGCCAAAGTATTACATCAAGCAATTTAGTTGTCACAAATTACTCTTGCCTATTCTTTGACCTTGTGTGTTATTACCCATATTCCTACACTGGAATTATGTTTCATATTCAGCACTTGGATTGCTCCTTTGGATGCAGAAAATGCAGGGGGAGCACTAATGTGAAAGAGATAAGTTATAAAATAATTAAATCTTATTATGTATAAGCTATGGGATTCTTGAAGGATTTCACCTGAGAGCATTTTAGCTAGCTGCTAAAAAAGGAGACCTTGTTTAACAGCAGAAACCAGCAATTCAATCAAAATCAAGCCTCCCTCAAAAGCCTCACAAATTTGTTTAGACTAATCTTGGTGCCACTCTACAAGCACTCTACAAGAGTATACACAGATGTATGAGAAATGTATCTAAGAGCTCAAGCCTGCAACTGCTTTGGACAATCAAACTCGAGGGTCTGCATGGCTGAAGTCACCTATTTATCATTAGCTAAAGGAAAAAATTCGTTTTAGGGGTTACTTAGCATAAAAGTCCCTCCATTGTCAGCATGTGTTTGTGTCTCAGCCAAAGAAGGCTGTTTATGGCACTTGTATAAAAGAAGGAGGGGGGGTGTGCTTCAGTGGGGGCAATCTAGCACAGACAAATGTGATTGTGGGAAAGAAAACAGATGACATTCTGCAGAAGAGGGGTTCTGTAAGACATGACATTTGTGACAATAAGCAAAACAGGTAAAATGCCTTCAATACACTACAGGGTTATAAAAAATAAATAATTCTAGGGTTTTCAGCAGAAGCTCAATAAATGACAGAAAATACTTGCAGATCATATTTTTATAAATCACAGTCTTCATATATTATCCAGTCATTTGTGTCTGCAGATCACTTTATTTATTTTTATGAACCTTTAACCTGACAAACGTTCTAACTATTTTACTGCTCAGCTTTCAAACAGTATTAGTTTAAAATGTCTGTCTCCACTGGCCCATCAGGGTTGGGATGATGTCATTTCACAAATTGCCTCAATCACTCTAAACCTCAAAAGTACAAATTCTACCCAAAAATGCTAGTAAAACTGATGTATCTGAAAAAAAATAAATATGTGGTATGTGATCTAAGGGATTCATGTAAATATGCTACTTATATGTTTTTTCTGGGTTCAGGGTAAATGGATGACATATTTCTTACATAAATCAATCTTAATTATGCAGTGAGTGAATCAATAGATAATTAAGGTCAAGGAATGGTCCAATATGATGAGTTTATATTCATGGTTCAGCAGCTGTTTCAGTGTCAAGATACCACTTGTGCAATATTGTATGAGCCTATCAGTAACTCAGATTTTAAAAATCCCAAACCGAAACATACAATTCTTACATTTAGAAAATACCAGAGCTGCTCTCAGAAAAAGCCTCAGCTCTAACAAATTGCAGCTGTCAACATTTTCTTCTGTCAGGACTTTTGTGGCAGAGTTGTGATGAGAAACACAGTTTTTCCACCTCCTGGCTTCAACCACTTAATTTTGCTTCCAGTCAAGCTGGGTTTCTATTTCCACAGCATTCAGATTTCATCAACTGTTTTCTCCACTCTAAAAATATTATTGTTCTTCCTTTCCTTAAGCACTTTTCCACCACAATTACAGAAAACATCATTGTGAAAAGGTGTCATTACATTTTTAAATCTGGTTTCTGAGGTCCCAAGGCTGGAAGAGGGTAGGGGGATAAAAAGAGATAGAACAAAAGCTTATGTGCTAAATTGGCCTGACTAATGCCTGTGGTTCTGACCAGGTATTAGATTTTGATCCCAGGAATGACTACTGACTTTAAAATGTGAGGATCACAATGCAGGCTACCTCAGTTAAAAAAAGCAGCTCAATATCCAAGATGCAGATTTAGCTTCTCTGTATTGTTTACGTATCTTCTTCTGGAGTCTTGGCTGTAATGTATTCAGAGGAAGATGTGGAGAGCTTGCCCTATGCAAAAGACCACCACCAATAGTAAAAGCCACCACTTCAGAAGCACGAACTGTGCCTTTGAACTTCATAAGGCTGAGCAGATGTCCAGCCCAGGAACCCTAAACATTGTAGGAAAGTGCCCTTGCCATCAAGCTATAGGGTTAGAATTAATTTGTAGTGATAAGTTGTTGCAACTACCTTTTATGAAGAGTCACATCTTGTTGGTTTACTTTGGACATGTCATGAGGATAGCTAGCAGATTACAACCTTGAGGGGATTCACATTGAGAAGTGCCATGTTGGATTCCCTTCAAGTTTGAATGGAAGATAAATGCTGAAAGATCCTACAGCAATGCTCATGGTCCCGTACAAAACACAGTTTTAGCTGCCAGGGAACCTTAGAAGGCTGAGAAGCAACTACAGAAGTAGAGAACAGATGGATAACTGAATTGAGGCTGTAATAGTCAAACCTGATTTTGATGTTTAAGAGCCTTAATGAAGGCACAGCGCATTTGAACAGAAGTGTTGTGACAGAGTGAGTGCCTGTACCACAGGTTCTCCCCAGCTCTCCACAGAGGGGTGAGGGTGCTCCTTCAGCCAACTCTGCCTGCAGGTCCCGGGAGGTGCTGGATGAGAGCCCCACCACACACAGCCTCAGGCTGCCTACAAGCCATGTGTAACAAACAAGCACATATTGTTGGATTGTATTCGTTCATCATGACCAATGTAAACATATTTATTATTATCTATTCTTGGCTTCAGTAGCTGTTTCTTGCTCCAGCAGAGGTTCCTATTTAATGAAGGATTAAATCATGTTCTCTACAAAATGAGGAAGAAGTAACTAAGTGATATTTCTTTTACTTTTGAGGATCAAAGCAAATGTTTCAGTGCACGAAATCAGGATCATTTTAAGGGGAGATTAATTGTTTTTAATTACAAATTCTTATTTGCAGAATCTATGAGGAAGCAGTCCTGAAAGAATAATTAGTAAACATCAGTTATTAAAATGCTACAGAACATCAGTTTCACAACTCTGGATTAAAGAAATCTTCCTTTAAAATAGTCAGAGTTAAACCACAATTTTTCACCATCATTTTTGCAGATATTATGTTTTAGAGGGAGATTCCTGGTTTCTCTCCAACATTTTCAGAACTTTGAAAAAATGACCTCAACAGAACTAGTGAAGAAAATCAATTCCAGAAAGAAGCTCCATATTTGTAGACAACTAGTGAAATCAAATTGTTTGGCCAAAGATGGCTTAGCTGACGAACATGCCCTCAGAAAGCTTGCTACAAAAAAAAACCCCAAAACAAAACCAAAACCAACAGAAAACAAAACCAAAAAAAAACAACAACAAAGAAAAAGTACTGCTTAAAAGTACTTGTTCTTCAACCAAATGAAGTTAAAATCTTTTATGAATAGGACAAGGAGAGGAAGAAAAGAGTCTCAAATTGTATTTTTTTTTTTAATGAAAGCAAATTTTCTTATAAGAAGCAGTCACTTTAAGTAATAATGCAATATCTCTAGTTTCACTTTTACACAAAAAAAATTATAAATTTAAAAAATCAGGTGTGCCCACCATAAAATTTACCAGGGCAAGATAAGAAGAGCTCTAGCTCACAAGAACTCTGCAGTATCATTGGAAGTTTAAGATTTGGACTTCTCAGTAGCTTCAGCAGGTCTCAAGCAGCCCCAAGATCTTGATGCCTTATCCAAATACCTAGACATAAAGGGCCAGCTTTTCAAGATTCTCAAGATAGCTCAAGAAGATGTCAACAGAAAATTTTTGGTAGAAACCAGAAATGTTTGTATGGGTTTAGGAAGTTTATTGTATTTGGTTTGGAATGGTGAAGTTTTTTGTGTGTGTTTGATTTTTTATTTTTTTTTTTTAGTCCCACAGGTATCTACAGGAATATTTGGGAATGTTAAGTTGTGGCCAAGAATTTCTTTTCCAAATTGTTGCCAATCCAAGATAGGATTCACCCACCTTTACCTGTACAGTTGGGCATCTACACCAATGATGTAGATGACTGCATTCCCTATAACAGTTAAGTGTCTCACTTTCACAGAGCAATTCATTCCAATCTGGCTAAGATACTATTTTTTAGGATAAACTGAATCAACCCCACGAAGTTTTCGTGACTTTTCATTGGCTCTCACCTAGACTAGATTGTTAACTCTTTTATGGCTTAAGTTAGGTGAATCCCATATGAAAAGACAGTTTAAATGCTGAATGGGATATACAGGAAGGTGAGAAGAAACAAGAAAGGAGTTTTTAAAAGTGTGTTTTAGGATTGATCAACACAATGTGTAGGCCTCATCAAATCAGCACAAGAAACTGGATTTTTTTACTAATCTAAGCTTTAATTACTTCAATTGGAATGCAGACAACATCTCTTAGTAGGAGGAAGTCAAGATCTGCCACTCAAACTCAGTCTGCTAGTCAGTTAAGTCCTTGCATTACAGAACTCAGTTAAATTGTCTATTCTTTCTTTTAACAAGAGGTAATGCAGAAAACAGATTAGTTCCATCAGGACAGGTCATCATATCAACTTAACTTACAAGTAGTCTGACCATATTGTATTTTGAATATGCACAGAAACATTCATGTTTCTCTAAACTCCAGTTCCAGAATGGAGTGGCTTCGAAAAATAACTGCATAATTTTAATTTTCTCATCTTATTACTGAGTGTAGCCACCTGGTATATAAATTGTATTTAAAATGTCAGAAGAATGAGCAAAGCATCATGAAAATTATTTCACATGATACAGTAGCTGTGCTTATACCACAGGGCAATGTGTGGACCTCTGTGATCGAATTCTCCACATGATTCTAGCTGTGGTATATTCCCATGCATCCCAGTGTCCTCTAGCAGGAAATTTGGATGCCCATGGTGCTCTGTTATGCTCCAAAAAATTTCAAGGTCAGCAAACAGAACTGCATGGCACAGACCAAAGTGCACCCACTTTGCAGCACAGACTATATCAGTATGAGCTAGTTAAATATGTTTAATTAAAACAGGGTGAATTCACCATTGATGATTGCATAAAACCAGAAGAATTTTGGTGTTAAGTTGGGACTACCTTGTTAAATGTTCAGCAGAACAAACTTGATAGCAAAATTCTTAAACTGCCTATATTATAATTAGGTCATAAAGATTTTGTTCCTTGCTGCTGCCTTTGTGAGGTGTTTCCACTTTGAGTTGTAAAAACCCCTCTCCGTCATCCTCTCCCTTGCCCTCTCTCCTTCCGTTCCATAGCCATTATTTTCAAAGAGAAAAGAAATCAATAAGGGTCACACATTTTTCTTTTATTTATGAACTAATTCAATTACCTCAGATGAAATACTGCTGTTTCCAACTATATCTTTTAAATCATTTCCCATGAGTGATTTATACTGTGGGATTTACAGTCCACTAATTTTACTAACCAGTGTCTGATATATCATTTTACAACCGAAAAAATCTCTGAGAGATATAAAATTAATTGTAGCCTGATATCTGTTCACACTGCACAGCTGATATACAGCCATGGGCAACCATCATCTCACACAAAAGAAAAGCACCTTCTGTGGTTCTGCATCCTCTATGCAGAAACCTACAGTGCAATACAAAACATCACCTATACACCTAAAGAAAAATATCCCATAGGATTAGGCAATATCTAGACTATGGGTGAGATGTGCTCTACACCACAACTCTAATGTCCTTGTGATCCCTACAACTGGCCAGTCTGAACTCCCATCTGGTGAGCAGGGCTGTGCAGCCAGCTCCCTTACGGATTGTGCCCTGGCCTTGCTACCTGTGCCATGGGAGGCACGACAGCAGTGAAGGCATGGCACAGGGGGCGAGACACAGCTTGGGCCCTCCCAGAACTGGAAATTCCAATGAAATCTTGAGGTCCCAAACCAAACAATAAACTATTCTCTGTTCCTACAAGAGTTATAGAACATGTGTCGTTCTGTGGAAACAAAAATGCAATATTTTTTAAGCAGAAAGATCAAGAGAAAACAGTATTGTAAGTGGTTCAGGCCAAAAATCTGTGGACAAGGTATTCATTGAGTATCTGTTTATGTAATTTATTAAACAAATCTCACATTACAGAATCCAGAAAAGAATTTATGTGGAAACAGGATTCTTTTTCTCTCTTTCTTGACAGCAGTAAGGAAATCAAACTATAAAAAGCCTAAGGAAATATGAAGTATCTGAAATCAAGCCAAGGTGAGTCAGGAAAGTCATACTTGTGGCTGTAATTCATGATGGTTTGGGAGCAGGGGATGGTGTCATTTTGTTTCAGTTTAGTGAAAAGACCATTTGGGCAAGGCATTCTGGATTATTTTTGTAGCTTGGATTTGCCTTTTCTTGTCAATATGGTGGTTCAAAATGAAAAGATTAAATGCAAGAATCAAAATTTAAAAGGTTGGTGAGGTTCCTGTCAACGGTACAGGCTAAATTTATACACTTTGTACAGTGAGAATTCCAAAGAACAGACACTGTCATAGTAATTTTACCTGCAAAAATAGACATTACAGATATAAATGGAAAAAACCCTCTCAGTTTTATAGCCAAAGACAGTTTTTCTCCTTTTTACTTCTCTCTTTTGTTTTCTTAACACTTCCAAATATCTTTACCAAATGCCAATGAATTCAAACTGAGAGAAAAAAATTATGAAAGCTGAGGTGTCATTTTTCTCCACTTCTCCATTGTTCAGTTTTCAATTTCATTAACATCAACACCAAAAAATAGAGTTAATTTTCCTCATCCCCAGTGTTCTCATATGAGAAAGTAACTGAAAATAAGAATCTTGACCTTTCAATTAATATGTTGTAGGCTAATTATGGCTAGTCCATGGCTTCATTTATTTTCTTCATTATTTTTCTCCAATATATGAATTCTACTCATTTTCTTCTCTTTCACTCTCGGGGTCATCCAGAAGACATTTGGAGTGAGTTTAAAACAGCTTTAGAGCTCTTTCTAATTATGCTCTTCTAAAAAAATACATTGCACTTATCTTTGCACAGTGAAATTTTTATTTGAAACATGATCATAATCTTCAGGGCTGTAAACAATGGCAAATTTTTGAGTCTCTTGGAGCTCCTACAGTGTTCTCCCATGGTTTTAGGGTAGAAGACCTTGATGTTGTTCAGCATTAGATTTACCTTTAAGTTTATGACCTTATGCTTATCATTGGGTTGGTTCCATATACATGCATAACAAGAGCAATGACATATTGTTGAAAGAACCTTTATTTATTTTAAATTCAGAAATTCCAAAAAGTCGTTTGCTGTATGTGAAGTTATCTTGTAATCTTAGAATGTGTGGTGAAGATTTTAAATATCCATTAAAAATATCCATTCCTAGTGTTAACAAATATGTATATAAAAGTACGTTCACTTTTCCATATGTGTCTATGTGCAAAAGATTGGGTACCAAGTAAAGAAGGAAAGGTTAAGTATTACACAAATGCCAAGCAAACAAAGAAGGCTCAGAATCTGATCATTCATCAAAGTGATGAAAAATTATTAACAGGTACACAGTGTCTTCCAGGAAATTTGGATCGACAGGAAGCTGAACATGAGCCAGCAGTGTGCCCAGGTGGCCAAGAAGGCCAATGGCATCCTGGCCTGGATCAGGAACAGTGTGGCCAGCAGGACCAGGGAAGTGATCCTTCCCCTGTACTCAGCGCTGGTGAGGCCACACCTGGAGTACTGTGTCCAGTTCTGGGCCCCTCAGTTCAGGAAGGATATTGAGATGCTGGAGCAGGTCCAGAGAAGAACAACCAGGCTGGTGAAGGGACTCGAACACAAGTCCTGTGAGGAGAGGCTGAGGGAGCTGGGGTTGTTTAGCCTGGGGAAGAGGAGGCTCAGCGGAGACCTCATCACTCTCTACAACTACCTGAAAAGAGGTTGTAGCCAGGTGGGGGTTGGTCTCTTGTCCCAGGCAACCAGCAGTAAGACAAGGGGGCATGGTCTTAAGCTCTGCCAGGGGAGGTTTAGGTTGGATGTTAGGAAGAAATTCTTTACAGAGAGAGTAATCAGGCACTGGAATGGGCTGCCCAGGGAAGTGGTAGATTCTCCGTCCCTGGAGATATTTAAGAAGAGACTGGATGTGGCACTTAGTGCCATGGTCTAGTAACTGGTAGCAGTGGATCAAGGGTTGGACTTGATGATCTCAGAGGTCCCTTCCAACCCAGTTGATTCTATAATTCTATGTAAAATCAAACTTGTCTGATGCTTCAAAACAGTTGGGGACTGCTCAAAGGATTATTTTCTGTATCTAGTCCTGCCTTCACAGCTCTAGACACTCAAAAACTCCACCAGCTATTAGTAAGTCTTCATTAGTAAGCACCTGACTGTATCCTAGGAGAATATTGGGCCACAGATGTAACACTCTAAAGAGGATATAAATTATTTGCCTTAATTGTTGTCATCCATAGCATTTAAACAATACTCTGTCTAATGCTGAGAACCTGCTCCTGAACTCAAACTGTGTAATTATCTACACTATTGCTATTATCAATTATTTTCATTTTCAAATCATCAAGTCAACCAGTAAAAATTAATTTTCACTAGGAAATAAGCAAACCTCTTATCTGCCCTTCAGTAAGAAGGCAAATTTTAGATCTAATATTTGTTTAAAGCAACCCTGTGCTTTAAAAATGGTTCTATACAATGCGTAGTAAGAACTCAGCAAAAGCCCAAGGCTATCAATATGGTACATAATCTGTGTTTCTGAATGGGTTCTGACTCATATTCAGATACTACCAGAATTCTCCTGGCATATCCAAGGCTAACAGCATGTAAGGCAGAATACAGGGAATGCGATAATTATAGAGGGGGAAAAAAAGAGAATGTTAAAATACCGTGCAAAATTAGAAACACAAAGTTGACAGGGACAGAGAGAGTATGACATCCTTTCCATTCAATTTTGAGATGTCTTTCAGTACTGGACTGAGGTGCTCCCTAGCTCTGACCCTAGCCCTTCACAAACACCCCATAATTATTCCTGAAACCCTTTAGATTGTCCAGCTTGGGGTAATACCACAGGCAAGGCATAAAGCTTGAAAAACCATACAAAGGCTCTGCCACCTGCAGTCACAGCTACCCTTTATTTCTGTGCTTTCAAGTATTGTTTTAAAGCCGTTCTTTCTAAAGCCAGTGTAAGATAAACAACTAATGGGCTTGTGGAGAGAAGAGTTATAGACGCTTTCACCTTAGATCTTTCACACTTCCATATTTAGGAAAAGCAGCTGCACTAACATGCAGACATCTTTCTCTTTGAACTCAAAATGACACATCTCACATTAAATTGCAAAGCCTCTTGAAAATATTGCACCATTGTGCAAGGTATTTTTAAAAAGCTGAGTGATTTTGTAGGACCTATATTTTTACTCATCCTGGCTGAATATTCTTCACCTGATCTCTAACAAAGAGCCAACATTAAAGTGCTGTTAATTCATTAATGTCATTAATCCATCTAAGACATGTGGGACTGAAATGGGCTGTCAAGTCATTGCCAGCAAGGGGATTGAATAAGTTTGTACTAATATTTGAAAGAGACTTCTTTACCCATTAATGCTCAGGATTAGAACTCCAAAATAATTTTAAATCTTTAGAAGCAAGCAGATCATGAGACATAGAGAATGAGTAGGAAACAAAGATGAACACAAGTCATAGTTACAAAACACACTAAATTATGAAAAAATGGTTGAACTAACAAGTTCTGACAGAATTTCATACTCAGATGAGATGATGGAAGACTATGCAGAGACGTGACATAAGTCAAAGGATTTATTGCTGGTTTCAATAAGACCACATAAGGCCACTCAGCTAGAGTTTTTTGAGTACGGAGTCTTCAACTATTCTTAACAAGTATTTATGTTCCTATATCAGAAAATAATGAGCTAAGAATGGAACTTTTATTTTTATCTTAAAATCCTTTCATTATCGAACTCTTCACATTAAACATCTTTTCACTTGGCAGTTCAAGTAGTGCAAATGGCAAAATATACCTTACCCTGAAGATTGCTAGTATATGTTTCAGGCTGATAAAGATTACTTCCCAGCTGCTTTCCATTCACAGACACTATGTGTGGCCTTCACTAAAGAGGATGGAAAATGTGAATCTATATCCCACTACCACATGCCTTATACCCACTTCTTGTTTTTATGTTGGGGTTTTGCCTCTGGTTGCTAAAAAGCATGTTTTCCTTGAGACACTATTTTGTATATACCTATTGGTTTTATTACTCTTATTGTTGCTGTCTTTTATCCTGCTATTTAAGAAAACATTTGTGGGGCTTCCAATGGCAGACAAAACTGTGAAACTTCCTCCTAAGTTTATGCTGGAAGTTCTTTGATACTATTATCACTCTAAAGGAAACTGTGTCCCAGTAGGCTCAGCTAGTGTGTGAAATCTAGCGTTATCTACAAATTGGTCATCTCAGGCTGCCTTTTAACTGGTGACTCCACTGTCAGCGGCAATAAAACTAGGGGACAGACCTTGGGAGGTAAGCCAGCCATTGATTCGCTCCGGATACCTGACTATGTTAGCTGATGTGTGTGATCTCTTGGTGTCACAGAGATAAAGTGCAAATTGTTTTTGAAAATCATTGCCAGGAGCAGAGCGGATGCTTTTTTCAAAATGTCACACCCAGTGAGCTATGACCCACAGCCAGGCTTTGGTCCCCCTACCAGATAGATGAATCAGGTTTATATTTTATGGAAAGAATAATTATCAGTCCAGCATTGTGTTGATTTATTTATTTTTGACTTGTTCTTGTCCTCAGTGCTCTTACAGAAATAGAGTAAGAGCAATTCAGCAAGCAAAGAAATAGCTTTTCAAAAGATGGTCAATCATAGTGTGTATTGAACACATGCCTTCCCAGCCTGTGCTTATTTTCATACTGTGTATAAGGCACTGCATCGGTGTTCTGTTATGCTCATAGAACTTTCTAGCTCAACAAAAGTCTGTGAAGTCACCTACCACCCCCAAATGGAGCAAGTATATTTGTCTCTTTCTGATCATAGAGGAATGAGATGCACTGTCCTCAGCATTCCCCGCTCTCTGGGCTACTTGTGATCAGCTTCCAGGAGCAGAGTACTGCCACGTGTGTGCTCAAGGATAGAGGGGAATCTTCAAATGTAATATACACATCAACTTCTGGCTTTTGCCATCCTGGAAGTGGCTGGAAGTGGGGTGCCTTTCCAGAAGCCCTTTCATCATGCAGGAAAGAGAACATGGTAGTGAGTACCACGGCATGCACCTAGGAGGGTTTTCACTGAGAGGTTTGCCCATGCCAGCCATCTTTGCACTGAAGCAAGTGTTCCCACAAGCTGTTCTCCCGGCTCTACTGCATGGGCAGTTAAAGTCAGCTCCATATTCTGTATCTAAATCTGTCACAGTAAGGTCTGGCCATTTAGCTGGCAGTGGCAAGTCATGGGAATAAAAAGACACAGAAAGCTCTTGGGCTGCAAACTGCTGGGGTTTGGTAGAGCACTCTGTGGCAGGAAGCAAGTCCTCCCTTGCCGGGATACTGTGTTACCTTGGCTTTTGGTTTTATTTGGTAAGATATATCCATTTATAAAGAGGAACAGCTTCTCAAATAGCTTGGAAACACTATATTAGAGCTTTTTGATTGGCCAGCCAGGAGAAGCTGTTTATTTGTGTACTAGTGCCTTGCTCAACTACTTTGTCATTTAATATAATAGGTCTTGGTGGTAACAAAAGAGCACTTCTCAGCCATACATGTTTGTGGAATAAAGCTGAATAATCTTTAAGTTCCATTAGTGGTTTCTAGCCTACAATTTGGGATTCCCTGACATAGACTCCAAATAGATTAACACACTCAAAAGAAGGAATTAAATGGAAATATCTCAAAATAGGAAAATAAAGGAATATATACTTCTATTTTCTGCAATGGAGTGAGTTACTTCATTTGCTTCTGGATTTCTTCTGTTCTATAGATCTGCTTGTTATGTTTATCTACGTGCACAAAGCCAAACTCAACAGCATTACAAAATGGGCATTAAATTCTAAGTTCAGTGGGGAAGGGTCCCACTCCAACACAGTATTTGATGACCCAAAACACTGCACAGAAATCCCAGTATTACCTAAAACTTCTAGTAAGAACACAAGTAAAAAAGACAAAATGTGGGAAAAAAGACAGAAATGGCAGAAAACAGAAGAACCAAGACCATAGTTTCTAATAAAAGGATAATGCAGGCAAATTACTGCATCACCAAATGTGATTTAGCTTCAGTCATGGTCAGGAAAAAGAGCTCAGAAGCAGAGCAGGAAGAAAGAGGGCAAATAACAGCCTTTCCAAGAAAATAAGGAGAGAACATGATGAAAGATGCAGACTATGCAAGAGGAGCAATTGCTGCCTGGCCAGTGGGCTAGAAGGAAAGATGGTCACTGTGCCACACACTACTGTCCTGTAGAATTGCTTTGGCATAGAGCTTCGTACTACCTCCTTAATTCCATTTTGCTTGAAAATGCCAAAAGCTTTACAAGATATTCTGTTACACTCAACATTGAAAAGAAGCTACTAAGAAGGAAAACTTGCAAAAAAAACCCGGCAAAGACATGAAAACACAACTGCAGGCAAATGTGCTCCTAAAACATAATTGTGAAGCAGCCCCGATAAAGAGGTCATCCATGATTTAAGTGATCAGCTGTCATATCCCCAAGAAGCACCATGGGCAGTCCCAAAACAGCTTCTCTCATTACAGAATTCAGTTGAGTATGAGAATAAGTTTTTTTAACATGTTTTTCCAATTTTCTTATAGGGCAGGAAATTTATTCTTTTTGCAGCTTATTAAAATTAAAAGAAAAAAACTGCAACAAACTAAATAATTCCTCTAGTAGTTAACAAAATTAAATTGTAGTTATGAAAATGAAGAAACTACAAATTACCATCAAATGTAAGCCATGATCAAGGCTGCCAAAATTCATAACCTGAATGATATTTATTTAATATTTACATCTAGCATATTGCAAATGAAAACCAGCTCCAGCCAATGTCCCAATTACAGTGAGGATACAACCAGCCCTTACTAAATAAGAATATTTGCCCAAACTGGGTCTGAACCCACAGTAAACATCATCTGAGGTTCAAAAAGTTCACATAATTCTGATAATATTTTAATTGCCACATGCCTCTTTACAGTTCCTGGAATTAGATGTCTGAGTGCCAAAAATGTCCTGCATCTTGTATCAGTTGCAGTTATGTGAATTACCCCAAATTTTTTCCCCTAAAACTTTTGAAATTCCAGCTGAATTCTGACTTGACTGATAGAATTACCCAAACAAGTAGGGGAGAGTCACTTCCATGCATGGACTGGAACTCATGGAATATAAGGCAGTACAAAAGTGGACTTTTTCTCACCTATCTTTTTTACTGCTGGCTGTATGTTATGCTAAAAATAGAAAGCATGAAGAAACAAAGGAATTTGATTGCCTGATTTCTCTTTTTCCTTCCTCTCCTCTCCCATATGTAATAATATCCTGTGCACAAGTCCTTACCAAAATTATTTCACACAATTCACTCCTCCCACCACCACTTCTGAGGCTCTCCTGTCCTTCGGTGTGTGGTGTTGCAAGGACAGTCTCTGCAGTTCTGAGAATGCAGCTATTCCAGTGTCTCACTGTCACTCAGCACCACGGAGCAGAGCACCTGCTGTGCTCTCTCAACTCAGAGCAATAGAAACATGTTACTTCAAGGCTACTTAACTGAAGACCAAAGTAATGAAATCATTGTGTCCTTGAGTCATAAAATGGTTTTGGTTTTGGGCTGGAATCTTTATATTATGAAAAATATCTGCAGAAACAATGTCCGTAAAGTAAATGGCAGCCTGGGTGTGAGATGGGGTACTGTGCGTTTCAGCAAAGGAGTGTTTGGCTGGGAGTTGAAACTAGGGCTTATTGTGTGCTCTTGAGTAAACAAAGCTATAATGGGTTATTGAGACTGCTGACTCCCAACAAACAATGGTCTCTGTGTAAGTATGACATTTTACAACCATGAAGCCTGAGGCATGTATGCTTATTATCATATGTCTTTCTATCAACTCATTTTATGTAATGCTTTTGAAAGAACACCACAGAAACATGCAGTATGTGAAGGGAACAGAGCTGAGCTACATGGATTGGACTGTCACCAAGAATTGGCATATGCCATGATGATGGCCAAGGAAGAAAAAATCTAGGACAACACTTCTGAGGTAGCAGCAACTATAAAATTAGCAATATAAATTCCAAAGGTGTGGCCTCTCAGGTAAATTTTCAAACTGGAACTTAATGATCTGGAGACAGTGCAGATGTACAAAAATCTTAACAATTATGCTCATGCAATGGACCAAAGTCACACAACAGATTCTTTTTCAATTCAACTTTGACAATTCTTACCATGAAAAACACCAACACGCTTCTTTGTCAACAATACATCAGTGAGAAGGGAAATCTTTACTGATTGTGAATGATTCCTATGTCTTGGGTGTCTTTTCTGTACGTTGACACCTTTACTATTTTCACAAGCAGTTTGCCAGTTTCTTGTAGGATCAAGATGTAGTGAAAAGTGTATTTAGTTTTTTCTCTGGTAAATATTTTGGTTCAAAAGATGGTCAATTAGAAAAAGTTATATAAACCATCTATTGTTTCAGATTTTCAGGACTTTAAACACTTCAAAGCATATCCCTAGAAGGAAACTGAGCTGTTCATGTCCTATTTCTCATTCCTGTCACAGCCTGAACAAACAAACATGCTGCTGTCTTCAATCCATGTTAAATTGGAGTTGTTAGGATGGGAATGGATTCATCTTGTGCCATGGTCAGTTCTCATTTCTGTCTGTGAACAATGAGGTATAGCAACAGCACAACAGAAGTGACTCTCATTATAGAATCATTTTGGGCACAGACGCAGTAATAAGAACAGAAAAGCACATTAAAAAAGAGAATCCATTTCATGAAATTCTTGAAGTTGCGAGGAAAATAGAGAGAAAATTAATCCATTTTTGGGTAAAATTTTTCCTGAAAAGTAGAGAAAAATCTCTTGCCAATCAATGTTATGTCACTGACAGCAGTGTCATGACAAATGCATACATGATAGGGTTTCACCTGCAAACAAATAAGCTCATGAAGAATCATTCCAGAAAACAGTGAAAAACATCTTCCTTAATCCCAGTGTGTGCAGTAACCCCCTGGATCACAAAATCCAATGCTGAAGCAGACTGAATTTAAAGGAAAAGCTTTTTTATGCATTTGATTTGACTTTGGAACGTGAAATCTCCCCCAAAATATTGCACCTTAATTTTCCAAATAGAAAGTAAAAGCAGGACTGAAAAAGTCCTTGTAACCAATTATCAAAACCTTTAGTTATGACATCTCTTCTGTCCATACCTTTTCTCCATCTGAGATACCAAGCTGGAATAAGTGACTACAAATAGGACTCAATGTCGATGCCTATCAGTGTACCAAATACCCTCCCTTGTTTCTGAAGCAGGAGCTCAAGTTGTGCATTTGGCTCGTCTGGCTTTGTAAGGCAGCAAAACTCCTCTTCAGTCCTCTCAGGGCAACGTCTCTTTTATCCACCAGAAGGAAAGCAACCTTGCAAAAACAATGCAGAAATAGCACTTTTGCCATGCCATTGGCTCTTAATGACCTCACATTTCCAGACAATCCATACAGAAACCTTTTGTGTTTACTCATTTTCCAATATATTCCAGGTATAGTCACGGACTGAGTTTTCATCCACACTCTAGACGTGAAATTATTCTAATATTTGGCAATAGCATACTAAAAGAACAGCTACACACAATAGTACCTTATGTTAAGATGCATCCCATTATTTAACATGTTGACTATTTCACATAAGAAAGCAAATCTATTTTTCATATTTTACTAAATAAAAAAGAGACAAATGCTACATTAAAGTGTTCTAATTCAGTTGAATTTCTGTATGTAATAAAAGCTAAGAAAAGGGTGGAATGTCTTCTTTAGATTTTGACTGTCTTCCATACAAGTTTTACTACTAATAGCAGCAGGCTTGAAAGACATAATATAATTCACATAAATTATTTATTTTTATTTATGGCATTATAAGTTAGAAGATGCATTTGATGTAAGATCAGACAGTTGGTATCAAATTCTTTTTATTTGACATTTCTTAATAGTTTGGGATTTTTTTTCAATATTTTACAAAGAGCTGTTTTGTGAGGCAGAGATTAAATTATCTGGAAAGAGTGTTAATAGATTGGAATAACTATGGAAAGTCAGATAATATGGAAATACAATTAATTTCACCAAATAGTTAAAAGTAAGGGAGGTGGGAGAGGATTTCATTCAACTAACCTCAGGATAAGGAAATAAACTAGTTTCCCAGGTGAAGTGGATCTACTCTTGGCTTTGCCACAGATCTGAATTCTGACATATGGTGAACCATTTCACATATAATAAATAGACATTTAAAATACATTGTTTCTGGCCAGCAGTCAGACCACAATCAAAACCAGATCAGGACCACAATCAAACCCAGAATCTAAGGTATGTGAGACACCTGCTTTTCTTTCAAATCCTTTTTGTCTCAAATGCTTAGAATACTTTAGATACAAATTCCCATTTATGTGTACTTTTATAACAGTGAACACTGCAGGATACCTGTTGAAATCCCTAAGTATGATGCAAATATTTGCAATCCTGTACCATTGATGTATGGATAGTATAAACTTTTGGACAAATATATCTACTAGTTTTTCAACTCTTGTTTTCTCTTTTGTCATCTTCCTGTTTCCTTTCCTGGCTTGGTGCAGCTATTGGTGCTTCATTCATTACTCTTTGCAGCAAAAGAAGTCTGCATCCTTGGTTTTGGTGACCCCAGGAGAAATATAGAGGAAGGAAAAGAAGATAATCCAAATTACTGATATGTTTTCTTCTTTATCATCTCATTTTTGCCCTGCTAATGACTTGGCTTTAGCTACACTATTTGCAGAGCAATTTCACATTACTGTAAAAATATTTAATTGAAAAGGAGTGTGCTAAAGCTACTTAAAAAAATTCTATAGATTAATATCCTCACAAACATCCTTTTTAGCATAATAATATTATCAGTGTTTTTTCCCCAAACTCAATATATTCCATTTTGTTTCTGCTACTATCATAAAGCTTCAAATAAGCTTTTATTTCAATTTGCTACTAACTTTAACTGAATTCATTCTGCATGAAACATTACTTGCTTTATCTTACACTGTGGTAAGATTAAGCCAGGAAACATGAAGAAAATAATCAGTTCAAAATGATTAAGGCAGATTGAGCCAGCTTTGATATTTATGTATGTTAACTAGCCATGAAAAAGAGTTATTAGGGCATATATCTCTAATTGGTTTGCTACAGTAGTTCTACCATCTTTGTCATCAACACCACCAAATATCTGAAATGTAAAAAGTTCACATTACATTTTTAAAATATAGTTGGAACTGGATACACAAAATTCTGCAAAGACAGTTTCCAAATAGGATATCATATGTATCAGTTCTAAATAAATTGATTTTCAACAAAGTCATGATTATTTGATGTGCTCCTTGGCTCATCTGCTGGAGAACTTTGCAAAGAGATAATAGTGGAGAAAAACAAATTAGAGCAAAAAAATCCCTCTTCAGAGATTTAAACCAGTATTAGATGCATTTAGTACCTATATATATATATATGCTTATTTTGATACTAAGTAACTAAAAGAATAAAGATTAGATTCTAATCTGATTCCTGCCATGGCTCTATTGAAAAACAGCTACTGCAAGGCCAGACACAAATGCTATAATTTGCATTATTCAGGATGCACAGTGATGCAGGAGCACATGTCTTAAATTAGAAGTTGCCATGTGCCACTCTGCACAGCACATGCATGTGCATCCAGTATGAGAGGGCTGTCCCAAGATGCACAGAAAAGGTGATGTTCAAAAACAAAACAAACCAACCAACCAAACAAACAACAAAAAAACCCAAACCAACCCAAACTAAACAAAAAAACCCCAAACCAAAAAAGAATTAGGTGAAAAGTCAGCAGAGTACAGAGATGTGTTTGACTCTAGAGCCACTTCAGAATGATCCATTTCAAGCAGTTAATTTGTCAGTGCTTTTTTCTGAAGTGAAAGGACAACAGTCTGAACACAGCAAGACTGTCTTAATCACTGCAGCTCTTGTCACCCTCCTTGCATAACAGCATTATGTAAGCATCTGATCTGCATTAGTGTACAGCTCTGATTGCTGAGAAAGCACTTTGCAATTCAATAAGTTTCATACACAACATTGCCTTTCTCTTATTTTCTTCCATTAGTGTTGGTAGCTGGAATTATACAGATTTTCTCCTCACACTAACAAGGCTGCTGTGAATAATATGATTTTTGTCTCTGGATGTAATAAAAGACCTTTCAAGACTGACAAAGATATTGTTCATATTTCTTACGCTCAAGGCTTATAATATGAAAAAAGTCAAAAAAGGGTCACTAGGTCAGGAAACACAGATATATTGATTTCTTCAAGGAGAAGGATAGGATTTGTTCTACAATACAGTTTTAGATCACAGTGACTCAACCATTGGCTATTTGGAAGTATTTTCTCTAGTAATAATGATATCTAACATTTCTGATCTTAGCACATTATGTTTTTGATTCAGAAAAGCTAAAGATGACATTTCTAGCCCTAAATAGCTAAAAAACACAATAGAGACCAGAGCTAAAATCTAGGAGATTTACAAGAGGTGATCTCTGACTTCTTTTTCAAGTGATCCCTGCTACAATGAGCCCTCAGTACAACCACAAAGAAGACAAAAAAGTCAAGACACAAGGGGAAATATAAGTTACCCTTTCCATTGTCCACACAAACCCATGAGCATTAAACAAGGTAAAGGGCTCAACTGAGAGGCATCAGGAATCCCAGTTCAGAGCTGGATGAGGGACCTGCAGGTGATTCCTGCCTAACACTTCCATTGCAAATCTATACAGGACAGCTAGATGGAGAATGCAGATTACTTCTACAAAAGGGACCTTGTACCTGTTTTAAAATATGTGGAAATTCTTTTATTAATGATGCCACCAGGACAAGTGAAATCACTAGTGAGGCAGTTATCATAAACCAGGTAGACTTTACTAGCCCTGTGTTGTCTAACCACTGGGTCACCAGTGGTTTTGTAAGAAAGCGTTCAAGGTTTGGGCTAGAAATGGCCCAAAGTTCAAGAGAAGAACTTTGGAAGTTCAGTGGAAGAAGTTTGATAATGTGTCCACTTGGAGACTGAAGGGGATATTCAGTGCTGTGAGTAGCCGGCATACGAAAATGTTCTTCCTTGAAAAGGGTTTTTACTGGTGAATGTTGAAGACTGAAGCAAAATCTGAATTAAACTATCAAATAAATACAAGGAAACAGTGGCAAAAGATTAAAGTGATTGAGTATTGTAGGGAAAGCCATGGGAACATCAAGTGTTTTTTGTGCAGAAGTGGATGCTTATTTTTCAGCTTGTTATTTCAAGGATAATGTACTATACAAATAGATTAAGCTGTTTTTTAGAAGATTCTATCTGAAGGAATGCCAGTAAGCTGGAGTTTCTCAAACCAATCCTTTTTCAACTCTGTGAATTCAGGACTCCCTCCTCAGATATGACAAGATGACTGAATTCGGATGAAAGAAGCATAGTGAGGTCTTGGGTTTTATAACTTCTCTGTCCCATGTACCCAGATTTTTCAAATACTGCTATTGAAAGAACTGAGAAGTTATTTCTAAAGACTTTTTCTCCTCTCTGAAAGAATGGAATTTCAAGATACCCTTTGGCAATTAGAGCATGTGAAACAAAGTCAAAACAAATGGCATATTTGAGACAATTAAAAAATTCTTAGTAGCAAAACAAATGAGGTCTTTATTAACATGAATGAACTAAACAAATTACATCAACTGTTTCTGAGCTTCTTCTGTATTTCTGTAGCCAAAAAAGTTCATGACATTGTATTTTACTTGAGCTTATTAAAATGCTGCTATGATATTTCTTCCCTGTTCTTTTTTAAATTATTTAGGTTTCTTTTCAAATTGAATTGTTAGTGATGTCATTATTTTATAGCTTTTTGTTTATTATATTAAATTTTTGGAGGCAATACCTGCTTTCTACAGAAATATGCAATGGAAAACAGAAGAAATGCTTTTGTGAAGGCACTATTCTGTAGGACTCTTACCACTGCCAACACTTAACAAGTATTTTCTTTACTCTCAGTTGTGTAATATGGTAGTGAAGATCACTCCATGTTTTACAGCTCAGCTGATGGAAGTGGAGAGATAAGATACAACTCATGTATACATTAGTAAAAAACTACAAAATATGTCTCTTTTGAAGTGCCACATGGGGGGGAAGCTACACTTAATTACCTTAAAAGACCATTAACAGTACAATTTAAAGTTCGCAGGCGTTAAGGAAATATAATAATACACTGTAATTCCATGGGATCAGGCACTACTTTATCAATTTTAAGCATATGTTCACCTCTGTTTTCCACCAAGCGCTGATCTGAATACTTGTTTCTCCTGGTCACCGGTTCCCAGTATTACTTACTTTCCTCCATAATTAGCTGCCTGTCTTTCCCTTCTCAGCAAGTGCCAGACTTCAAAATTAGCCTTTGTTTGCTGCACCAACAATATCTAGCCTCAATTTCTCTCTCTCATCTTCTTTTCCCCCATTAGTTTAGATCAGATCTCTGTGCCATTGACATCACACTCAAAAGGCTTTCTTCCCATGTGCATCGGTTACAGGGCAAAGGAGAATACATACATTTAAACAGATACCCCGTTCCACCCCCTACTCCCTCAGTCTACCCACTCCCCCCAGCCCTGCTACCTAAGTTTTAATGTCTGGCTCGGCTCAGGAGATAAAGTAAACAATTTTACCTGGTTTATAGCATGGTCAAGCATGGATGGACTTTTAAAGAGCAGGCAAAAAGAACAACTCTCACAAAACCAGCTAAACCTTTTGAAGACAAAGAAGATCCTCAGACTGTGGCAGACACCCAGTGTAAGACAATTCAGTTTGTCTGGCTAATTCCAAATGCTGAATAGTATCTTTTGCAATGTGAAGCACTTGGCTGTCTGGAAAATGAGTGTTGGTTATGCTAGGAAAACCTCTCCTATGTATACACATGGACATCACACACTAACATTCCTTTTTCTTTTTCTGTGATCCTTCTCCTTCCTTTCAGTTTCCTGATTGAATTGTTCACTTGTGTTGCCCCACACAGTAATTCTGCAACTTATTTAAATTAAGGCTGGTGTTTTTTTTTCTTGTCTCCCTATTTGTTTCTCTTTTTTTCAGAAACATTAAATTGGAACACGCTGTTATAACAGACTCAAAGAACAAGATAGATGTAAAGGCAATACCATACTCTCAAATTTATCATTACAGAAAGTTAATTGAAGAGGTTCTAGGAATGCAGTAAAAACTCAGAGGTGTCACAAGGACACTACAGGAGAGTCTAATCAACAAGGATTTTTTTGTCATCTCACTCAAATGCCTTTTTGTTTCTTGGCTATAGGTCATCTTTAGAATTGTGTATTGAAAATGGCAATTATTTCTGTAAATTTGACTTTAAACTTTTGTTCTCTCTGGGAGTTCTTGCAAAGCCTAACTTTGAAGGCCCGGTAGCACCAAACGCAACATTCTTTTTCAGAAAAAAAAAAAGGAAGCCTAGAAAAAAATCTGATTTTGCTTTAAATCTTAAATTAAAATCTGAGTTACAGTTTATCTTCGAACTCTAATTTATAATTCTAAGCCTATCCCTCAGTCTTCTGTGTCGCTCTTCCTCACCATGCACATCTATACATTCAAGAGGCATTCCTCATTCCTCTCAAAATCAAGATTCATAATCATGGACTCATCCCTTTCCTGGAAGTGAGTAACCCAGATGTGAAAGAAATGCGATCCATATCTCAGCTCAAAGAACTTCTTGTTCCCTTTTTTTTGTGACACAGAGAAGTGTTTTCTCTGCCAGAAGGGAGGGCTTACACCCTCTCAGCTATGGATCAATTTTCATAGAAAGCCCCAGCATCAATTACTTGTGACATCCATCCACCATCACTCTGCCGACTGACAGCCCCACAGGGTTTCACAGACTCCAGCTGCCTTGCATACCACCTCAAAGGAGAGCTCTGGGAATGGAACCAGAGTGTGTAACAGGGCACATCCAGCGATGCTGCCTTCAGACATGTCTTTGGAGGATAGCAGAGACCAACAGACACCCAAAACTCTCCCCTGCTAACTTTGCACCACTAGTGCTCTGCAGAAAAACCTCTACCGCATCACAGAGAAGAGGCAAAGCAGAGGTAGGTTTTCGACCTTCACTGCGCTTGTTAAAGGAGCATGTGTCCCAATGAATCTCTTCAGATGTTAATCCTCCAAATGAGCAAAAACACAGCAGACGTTGAGCCTAAAGGCAGTGATAGCATCAATAGTGTGCCCTCCAAAATATTAATTCAGGAGCAAGCACTCCACCAGATGTATTCCTTTAGGCTTAAGGTCACCTTTTGTTGGTTGCTTTATTGAAGGAGTTTTTCCTGAAACAGCAGTTGCACCCTGGTGCAGCAGCAAGCCCCAGATAACTCCCAGTAATAGCAGTAATGAGAATGAAGAGGATGAAATTGGTCAAAGAAATAGATAGTACTGAGACACACACAGAGGATATACAAGGTAAGGGAAAGCTTGGTTTGAGCCTATATTTGCTTTCATTATCGGATAGGGAGTCGGTATTCTCCACCTTCAGTTCCAAGTGTATTTTTCTGTGCCTTCCCCACAAAGTGAAACAAATCCCTGCAGATTTAACACAGGCAACTTTCAGAAGAGCCTTGTTCCATATAAAGCATGCTAATGGCACTGTGAACACAACAGTTCCCATGGAGGGACTGAAAGGAGAATCAACTATGCAAAACTCAGATTTTCAGGCATTATGCAAAAATATATTTTAACCATCTTGCAGTCTTTCTTCATGCGTGTTTTGCTTCTATTTAGTGTGATAATAGCACAGATTGCTTATGATGGGAACACATTTCTACTGAATAGAAATTAAGGTGATCAAATCAAGAACTGCTATTGGTAAAATCCACCAAGCCATGAAGAACTCGGGTTGTCCTTATGACTTGAGTTAGATTTTGAAATAGCCAGAATATGATCTTCAAACATTTTAGAGAACTTCTGGGGGTCCCAACAAACACCACCCAGACTGCAACTCTTTCCTGAATGTATTCCTATAAAAGTAGACAACCAAAGTATAAGAAGGGCAATAGAAGATCAGTAAAGCAAAATGTCTAATTGCCCTGTGCAATAGACAGGTTTATTCACAGACCCAGGACTCGGTCTCACCTCTCTAGGTGATCCATCATCTACTACCTTGTACTAAAACCCAAAAAATTTCATTCTTTGAAAGAATAATGCAAGGGGAAGGTCTTTCTCCTGCCACCTCACCACTCACGAAAAAAGAATTGAACTGCATTTTGTCTGAAAGGTGGAATTAAATATTTAATTTTTTTTTTCCCAGGCTCCATCTGCCATACTTCAGCTGTCAGTAAGTATGTGAAGCTGATCTTACTCGAGTGCATTGTATCTCTCCTCAGAATCTCACCTTTCCAGAAGTAGGAATGGAATACTCCTGGCTAAGCTGTCACTTTGATTTTGACTTTCAGAGTGCATTTTCTGTTTCTGGTTTTGAAGTCTGAGACTTGCAGCTTACTTCTGTTGGTAGTATCTTTGTATGCTAAACTGCACATAGTGGTTTCTCACACAGAAACTCAGGGGAAACTATAAAAATAAGCAACCGGACAAAATTAATGAACTCCAGAAAAAGAAATAGCAGTAGAGGATAGGTTTAGGTGTCTGGATACATTTCTAAACCTCTTGACTTCATTTCTTTTTTAGTAACGATGCGTTGATTTCTCTACTGTGAGGAACAAAGAATTCTGAGTGGAGAATTTGGTATTTTTCAAGGGGGATATGATTCATAGAGGCCACAAAAGCTTTGTTTTATTTGTGACCTACTTTGGGGTTGGTAGTAAACTCATTATCTTAGCAATACTGAACAGAGATTAATAGGGGAACTCTGAGAGACAGAAAAGAGGAGAAGAACAAGACATGTCAAGATACCTGTGTTCAAAGAGTTACGTCAGCTGGCCCTTGAGAAAATAATAATACTACAGGTGCAAAGACTAAAAAATGATCAGGCAAACATTTTTATTAAAAATCTCATAAAAGTCACAGTGAACTCCGGTGCACATAGTTCAAATGTTAACTTAAACACACCAAAAATAGAGAAAACGGTGGAATATTGTAAAGCCACACCTTCATAAGGATCTGAAATGAGCTTACAATAACCAGCTCTCAAACGGAGCAGTTGCTAGAGAGGACTTTCCAACAGTGCACTGTGCAAATGGTTTTTACAGCAGCAGTGTAACTTCCTTTTCCAATATTTTAATGACTTCATGAGACGGAAGACACCAGTGGAGATCCAGCAACTCACCCAACAGTACATTTGACCTGTATAGTCAGATCTTCCAGTAAAAGAGCATCTCAATTCAGATTGAAAGCGACTGCTTGACTGGTCTGAGCATGAAAAGTTTTTCCTTATATTCTCAGTTGCTCTTGTTTCAATCTGCAGATGTTGCCTCATTGTGAAGAGCCTAGCTCCATCTTCTTGACGGCTGCTTCATAAGTCCCCAAAAAGACACCTTTGCTCCCAGCTGAGTCAGCTCCAGTTTCTCAGCCTCTCCCCAGAGGGCAGGTGCTTCAGTCCCATGACTACATTGGTGGGTCTGTACTGAACTCATGCCAGTTTCCCAATCTCTTTTGTCATTGGCACCACCTCATATAACTTGAGGATCTATATCTAAGCTCTTCTTGCACCTCTAGTTTTCAGAAAGAAATGTATAGCCTCAAAGGACCTCTCATACAGACCTAGTATGGCACTGGCTGAACAAATTTCTGACAGCGCCTGTTTTCCCTCCTTAATTGGAGAGGGAACTCGTACCAAATAGCCATTTCCTCAGTCAAATTAGATTACAGAATGCTCAACCACATCACCCTTTTTATTCCCTTTGAACTAATTTTTCAAAAGATTTTTAAAAAATAAAAAACGGAAAAATCAGTTCTAGGAAGTGGGTCACTGCATACGATCCTGGCCTGTGAGTAGGTATTTGCTGAAATTGAGAAAAAATGACAACAGTCAGCAAGTTTTTTGTTTACAGTTACTTTCACTCTGTAGTCCTAATATCTTCCATGGTGTGACTTTCCCAGAGCTCATGAAGTTTCCTGTACTAATAGTAATTTTCTGGGTTTGCTACTAACATCACAAAAAGATCTCTTTGTACTAGATTATCTTTTTTCCTCATTTTTGTTTCAACAAAGAGAAAGATGCTGAAGCATGCCAGTGCAATATGATTTGCCAAAGCACTTCTTGATGCCAGTCAGAGAAGCAAAAGGGTTCCTCTCCTTTGCACTGGTAGGCATTGCACACACTGGAATTTAAGCTGATTAATTAGATTCAACAGAATGAACCAAAGCAAATATTTAATAGAGCAGGGTGAACAGTCAAAGCAAACAGTTTGTAAATAACCTACTCGCTGAAAATTCAAATTTATCCAAGTAACTTCCTCAAACACAAACCACTAACATACTCTCCAAAAACCAGGAATGATTCCAGTCAAGGAAAAAAAAAAAAGGGGGAAAAAAAAAAAAGCTAAATTAGCATGAAAATTAGCATGAATTCTATTTGCTCAGCCTTAACCTTAAGTTCTATAAGACAGAACTGTTATACTTTATTCAGCTTGAGGATTGCATAAAGGCTCTCTACAAAAGTATATCTGCACTTCCAATCCAGATAATCTTTCTTTCTTATTTCAGACTCTCCACCTAGTGGGAGTATCACATTTTGTCAAAATTTTTAAATCAATGGCAACTATTATTCAAAGATTTTATATTAGTGTTTTTTCTTTACAGCATTTTTGTATATTACAATTTTTATAGATTTTTCTCATAAAATCATGGTTAAAACTCTCAAAAACACACTTACGAATTATAAATCTGAGTTCCTTTTCTTTTAAGAAATGGTCTAAATCAATTTTTCACTTACCTCCAAAGTCAAAATCACATTGTTATATAAAAATTTTTTGATGTTTAGCTCTTGAGCATACCCTTGCCTGATAGACTGGTTTGGTAAGAAATATGCCTTCACTAGAAAGCAGCCCTTGTTCATTGCATATTGTATCTTATCTTTGCAGGAGAGCTGTCTTTGAATTCATGTACTCATACAAAGTAAGACTTAATGATATACAAGACTTGCGTGCGACTTAATTACATTAGAGCCCAGAACAGTTTTTTGTAGTTCAGTGATAAAACTATAAATGAACTCTTTGAACAGAATCCCCAAGTGGTTAAATCACATTATAAAGTAGTGACATTTTGCTAAGGAATCAAACCCATACAAATAAATAATTATATATGTATGTTCAAGCAGGTTGAGCCTGTGAAGGAAGATGAGTAATTTCATTTTTTTATGCTGGCCTCATGACAGCTGAGCAATGTAATTATCTTTTTTTTTCATTGTGCTGATTTTATCTCATTGGTATTAGACTTTTATTTTTTCCATATTCTAATTTCTGTGGTGGGTGAAGTGCAAGACTCCAGAAAGCAAGGCATTGACATAATTTGGTTTGCTCAGGTTTCATCTAAATAATATTTCAATATTTTAAATAAAATAAAGCCAAGACTCTTACTATTATGAACCCTAATAATGACTAATATATATTTCTAGTGGACAGTTTTAAATTATATTCATTTACCTTCATTTAAAAAAATGAAAGAAAATCCTTTCAACCAGGCCAAATAGTTTACTGAATCCATACTGTGCATAGAATGTATTTAAGAAGATATATAAAGCTAGAATTATGTTTGAGGTGTTGTTCCTCATGCCAAATAAAATAAAAAAGAAAAAATTACTATATTTACAGTGATGACTCTGCTAGTTGACTTATGAAATATGCATGGGTACAGGGCAAATGGCAAAAGGCAATAGCCCCAAAACACATACACAAATGAAAAATACACAAAAATCTCAAGACATATATATACCAGAAATCCTGGGTATACCCTTAAATAATGTAATACCAATATTCTTTTTCCTATTATCATGTGTATCCCAAATGGAATTAATGTGATGTCAAAAAGATTCCTTCAAAAATCAGGCTTTGACAAGATCCCTGCAAGTGAGTGAAGTTTAACAAGTGTTAAGACAGAATTAGTTTTAGAATCATGTCCTTCTCTTTTTACTAATGAGCTTGAAGATCAAGCTCTTGAACAGGCTTGTTCATCACAAATAGATTCTCCAAAAAACATCACTTCCTTCAGCCTTGCTTGGTTTGCATTTCAGCCTCACAATGCAAGAGGTGTGAGTGGATTTGCAGTGTCTGCTCTGCCAGAGCTCTGTGGGAACCCAAGTATTCCTGCAGTGGTACAGGTGCTGTCACAGTGTGAACTGAGGGAGGCACACTCCTCGGCAGCCAAAAACACCAGACCGAATCCAGGTTTCATTACTCATTTTGTAGCTCAGTGACATTTCCATCAACTTATACAAGCTCTAACAAAGAAAAGATCAACTTTGGACCACTGACTTTGGAATCCTCAGTGCTGCAGTAGGCATTTTTATTAGCCCATAATACTGCTGAGTCATACAGATATTTATGAATATGAGAAATTAGAATTTTTTAAGAAGATGACATGCCATTTTGACCTTAATATTAAATTCAGAACTTTTGTAGTGAAAAACAGTGCAGATAACCTGTTTACATAACAGTATTCTGGTACTGCACAATTCCCCCAAGCAGCACATTTTGCACATCCAGCAACTTTCTTGCATGATTGTCAGTAGTAAGCAATCCACTGGCAACACTATACATGAGTAAAAGGATTGCCTTGCACACAGAACCCATTAAAACGAAAACCGCTAGGCTCCGTGTTCAAGGCATTCAGAAGTCTAAGTCAGAAGCATTACTATTGACAGGCACATGTAATAAGATCTGTGTGGTGAGGCAATGCATCGTTGCGGCCAGATTTAGAGCCATATCATTACTTTAGAAATATCAATAGCTGGATAAGATCCAAGCTACTTCTTCATCCAGGCAGTATGACTCCTGACTCCAGTGAAAATAATAAGCTGAGTTTGTGGAGACAAAGTCCTGATCAATAATGAATCTTAACATGTCTATGCGATCTTCTGCCTTCTCAAATGCGAGTTTGTACTGACACCTTCTTGGCACTCTGCCAGCTGTGGCTGCTCACTGAAAGCTGAATGGCTAAAAGCTGAACAAAATATGATATCTGAAGTATGCTTTACCACAAAAACTACGACACAACTTTAAAATGTGGCTATGGAAAAACCAGAGAAACATTTGATTGCAGTTATTACATTTCTGATATGACACATGCATGTTCAAGCCCCTAAAGAAACCGCACAAGACCTTAGTCTTTCAAACCAACTCCCCACGTTCTGGAGCCAAAGGACAAACATCAGTGAATCTTTTCAAGTTTCTCATGGATTGCTTGCCAGCTTCGAAACTAAAAACAGTACCAATTTCGTTGTTTAACGGAACACCACAGATTAGCTGTGGGCCACATATCATAGCCGTGTGACTTGGAGTTAGAGATGCACAGCTCTGAACAGCACACATTTCGTTATGCCAGCTCAAATATCTGATGCTCTGCCTCTCAAAACAATCCAGTATTCACCAACAAGGTCCTTAGAAACCTCTGTGAAAACAGGATTTGTTTTACTAAATCAGACCCCTGACCCATTTAATCCTTTCCCTGGTCACATGAAGAAGGTAGACACTCATCACTACCCGGATAGGCTTCACTCTGAGGTTCACTATAACTCAGAGATTGGCCTATATGTTAAATTGCAGGTACTACTGTCAATTTTGAATTTTTATTGTCATAAATCTGTATGTGAATTTTAGCTTTAGAATCACTACATTTAAAAAATGTTTTTCACATGTTCCGAAGATCTCAATTCTATGGCTAATGTTCACATGAGGAAAGTGGGCAACATGTCTGACCAGGTTGTCCATGATCAAGTTCTAAGCTATTTGCACAAGCATGCTGACACAAATAGAGAATTCCCCATGCACTGGGAATCTGTTTTACCAGTAGTAGGGTAGGACTGAGGCCCCAAATAAACGTCCTGTACATTTTATGAAACTATTGTATTACTTTAGTAAGTGTTACAGTAGATGTTAAAATTCAAAATACTCATAGCCACTACTCTGATGGAAATGTAAGTATCTCAGACATGCATTTGAACAGACATTCCTGCAGGATCAAATGGGAATTTATCAAACAGCATAAATACTTGCCTGAACACCCACTGATGTTGGCAGCATAACTGTATCTGAAACTTCTGACTGAATCAGGAACTCTAACTGCTTCAAGCCATTTTTTTATCTGGACTTCCAGACATGCCACTACTGTTCCACTCACATGTCCTGCACTGCATGGTCGATGGATAAGGTTTCATACATGTATGTATGACATATACAGAATCCAGTGGCCAGAAAAATACATTTTACTCATAGCATTCCAAATCTTCCCCAGAGCACACATATATATATTAAATTCTAGAAACCCTGATTTTGTCATATTTCTGTAGAAATTAAGCTTCTTCAACATTTTTACAATGAAAAGCTGAAAATCAGGCTTCTGAATTCATGTTTATATGCTTTAAGAAATGACCTGATTTTCAAAAGCACTGAGCCTTGTGTGACTTTGGTGGATTTAGCGGAGAGGTTTCCTAATAGAGCTGGAACAAATGCCTAATCTGCTCCCTTTGTGGTTGGTAAAAGTATTACTGTTGAGCTTAGTCAAGCTCAGCTGCCAACTTTTAGACTCTGTTTTTGAAAAACAGGTAGTCATAGGAACTGAATACTGACAAACAAGGCAGGGCTTTCAGAACACCAGCACTGAAACACGCTCCCTGTTTCTGAGCGTTTACTGTCACTGCCTGCTTTAAAGACTAACAGGTGTATGAGAAATAGGATATGAGAAAGATGTCTTCTTGTTTCAAAATAATTTAATCCCACCATATTTCCTACGCCCCTCCTTGCCTGAGCCTGGAAGGAGGAGATATGCCATCTGTTTCAATAAAACATGAAAAGTACACACACGTGACTGGGGCAATGCTAGAACTAGGGAGAGCAGAAAAAGAATCTATCTTTAAAATATTAAATATGAAAAATTACGAAACAATAAAACACCTGTCCTTTCAGCACTCTATTCTACCATACTTATGGAAATGTTTAACTACTACAACTATATTTATAAAATTTTCACTGAAGCATCACATTTTTGCCATCAGCAAAGCTACAAAAAGTTTATAATTTAAATCAATAGTCTGAAGGAGTTCAGAAAGCTCAAACCTCCCTATTTCTTTTTCATTTTTATTTCATTTGTTGGTTATTAGTAGAATCTTCTCAATTGTGTTTCTCTTCTAGGTACTTTTTCTTTTAGTGATTGAGTTTCTTCATATCGCAGCTTATGCACTTTTCAGTGTTTTTTGATATAATTACCAAATTCTGAGTGA
Source organism: Cephalopterus ornatus (assembly GCA_013396775.1). Lineage (NCBI taxonomy): Eukaryota > Metazoa > Chordata > Aves > Passeriformes > Cotingidae > Cephalopterus > Cephalopterus ornatus. The sequence goes on along the minus strand of VZRE01010445.1, from coordinate 263,925 downwards.
AAATGAAAACAATTATGTAATTGTCTTTGAGATGGCATTATAATTAAAGCTCCCAGAAAAGCAACCAGAGAGATTTGCTGTACAGAAAGGTAAAGAAAATATAATACAAGCACCTCAGAAAAAGTTTAAGTCAAACATTTTAGTAAAAGAAATTACATATGCAAATCTGAACAGATGCCCTCAAGAACTTTATACCTTAATCAACACAAAATGTCGCATTTACATTAACAGCGCATATGCAGCAAGACTTGTCACCATAAAACAGTTATTCAGAAGTAATAAAAGGTAAGAGACTGAAGCTATACATGACATTACAAGAAACAGTGTTGAAAATAAAATGTATGACAAAGATTAAGAAGAAAATTAAAAATATAAGTGAGATTAATCTGCAAACAGTAGTTAAAAGTTTACTAAGCGATCTATAAAAAACCAATAAAAGCTGAAGATGTTCTTGTTGAAGGAGTAATCTAAAAGGCTATTTCTATTGTTTTGAAAGATCTTCAGGCTGTGGTACTGAAAGTGTTCAAATATTGTATTAAAAGTCAGTATAACCTTTTTTAGGCTCAGATCTCCAAGTTACTGTGCTTTTCTAAACTTTGGAAGTATTTGCAGCTGCACACAGCAAAATGAAAACCAGCTGGACTCTCTTATACAGCAAAAGGGCAAATTTAAAGAAGTTTCACATTTTTGACTTGCATGAGAAATCTTCCAGTTAAATCCAAGAGAAACATGAACATTTGCCCTGCTAAGAAGTCTTAACCCTTTCATTCTGGCTTTGTGAGGTGATGACACAGGAAAGGATGATCAGGTGGTGGGACTGGTTAAAACCCAACAAATTTCTGCTGCTGCACACAGAGAGGAAGGGTGACTGTGTGCACACAGGAAAAGTGCCACCAGCGGCAAGGTGTGATATAAGCCCTCAGAAGCGCTCAGAACCCATGTGGACAATGGTCCCTCTGTATACAGCCTGCACCTCTGAATTTACAGCACCAGAGTTATTACGCTATCTCCTGAATGCCATCACCGCACAAAAAATACCATTACATTTGAAGCTAACAGAATATGTAACCAATTATTCTCTTTTTTCATGCTAGAAGCCTCAAACTGCCACAGAAGAAATCAGCTTTCTTCTGTTCCCGGCAGTTAACATTCATTTTACATGTGTTTTGACACTTGGCAGTAGATAATTACTGGCTATACTCTTTGCCATGAAGTACTTTCCTTTGATAATTAAGAAATCTTTTGAATTGTGGACAGTTCACTTTTCTACTGCTAAAGATTGCGAGCAATTAGTATGTAAATTACAAGTTGACCCTAACAGCTCATATGGACAAGATAATGATCTGGTACTGAAGGCTACCTGTGCATAATGTAAAAGCAAGAGAAAATAATTATTTTTAGAAGTTTCAAAGCATTTAACTTAAAGTGGACCAGAACACAGAACTGCTTGCTTCCTTCTATCATCATGAGCCAAGGCACAAGTTCAATGAAAATCAGAAGATACAAATTTATTTGGAAGAAAATCTTCTTTACCGTTTTTAACTTCGCTACACTTGGACAAGTGTACATCACCTCTGTAATGCCCAGTCATTGTGGCACCCATGAAAAAGAGGTTCTGGATAAAGAGATATAAAAGTCAGACCACTGCTCAAGACTGTGATATATTTTAACAGTTTCAGAGATGTTCTCCAGTGCTTGAATAAATTAGGACACAGCACCCTTAGAATCAGCTCCTGCTTCTGCCTTCCAGGTTCCCCCAGTGCACTTTTTGGGACTATAAAGCACTAACAATTTTATTAGCAAATTTTATTTTTAATATATCTCTGTATAACTGTATTTATAGATAAAGCTGATGCTTCTTTCTAGTGAAATTATTGATTCGATTAATTTACGTTACAGATTTGATGCATTCATTGTATAGATATGAGGGCCACCTAGTCCTCCATTGCAACTGGTTTAACAGAATTCCTTGGTAATTCCATGGGGAAAAAAAATTACATTTTTAATACATTTTCGTTCTTTCAGCTACACGTTGCTCCCCCGATTTACTCCTCTGCCACTGTAGGTACTACTTAATACACCGAAGAGCACGAAATGTCTTCAGGATGCACGAAATACATGGAAACAGACTGGTGACACACTCCCGTAAGGAGGTTAACTTTCCAGGGAACTGCCTTTGTTTACTTCCACGACGCTCCGAGGAAGGGAGCGCTCCGACACGGCCACACCGCCCCCTGCCGCCGTGGAGGGGGGCGGCAGCCGCGGCGGCGGCGCGGGCGGGCAGCGGCCCCCACAGGCCGGAGGAAGGCGGAGAGCAGCGGCGGCAGCCCGCGGCTACCGGTGCCCGGGAGGGAAGGAGGAGGAGACGGCTGCGCTTGCGGCG